>PGSH02004105.1:0-14070 GCA_002915635.3 Ambystoma mexicanum
AAACCCACTTGGTAGCAGTCTGCACCACACAGATTCACTTGGTAGCTGTGGCTGAGCAGTCAGACTTCCCTCAAGAAGAGTTAGGCAGTATGTGGAGTATACAAAATAGGGCAATTTACACAGTAGAACAAGCAAACACGGACAGAGCTTCGGTGTAAAGATATATAGGTATTTATTTATAACAACACATCTATGGAAAACACTCTGGCACTAATACGGCAAACAACTTTGTGCCATTCTGTCTGGGTACCACAGGGGGTGTGGGAGGGGGTTTAGGCACCCTGGACAGCATTGCCTTGCCAACTCAAGTCGCACTCTGGTGTGATTGGCCCAAGTGGTGAGCCACCCCGCTCACCACTTAGCGTGTTTTGATTGACAGCTAGGCTGAATGAATGGGGGTTTTCTGCATAAAAGCAGGGCTTTTGGGACTGGATCTTCAGAAGTCGCCACAGGACCTAAGAATCCGACGAGGGTAACGCTGAGCCGACCTGCACGACGACACCTCCGGTGGAGCCCTGCGGAACCGACTCACCACTTCCCGACGACAGAGGAGATCTCCCTGCCGGAGAGTCTCTCCCCTGACTGGTGGGAACAACCAGTCCCCTTTGCTTTTTATTCGCCTCAGGACGCAGTGGTCGAATTGCCCGTGCAGAGCACCTCGGCAACCGGATAGCCACTACCCCTGTACCGCGACCAAAAGGTGGTGCCTTGTGACGGAGCACTCCGCGGCTGGTCTCTTCCCTGGTGGTGCACCGGACTTCACTTTTCTTCGACGACGAGATCATCTCTACTCTTGGCAAAGACCCGACGTGCATCCACCACCAGGAACAACTGCCCCGCCGGGAGCTGCTCTCCACAACAAGGTACCGTGTCCGCCTGGCTTCCCTTTCGTTCGGTTCGACTGAGGTGTCTTAATCCTCTCCGTTCCACTGGGTCGCCTCCAAGCTTTGCTCATTCATTGTTCTGAACTGGTTCAATCTGCCGATAACAATTTGCTATAAAGACTTGAATGCATCTCCACTAGAGACTCCGAGAGGGCCTGGCCTCTGAACTTTATGATCTATTGTGATTCTTGCCTTCCTGCCTTGCATTTTATCCGCATAGGATTGAACTGTGTTGATTTCATAACCTGCCGATCTTTTTCTCTCCCGTCCTAACTAATATTCGAGTGTCATCTAGGTTGAGGTATACACCTCTTCTGAAAATAAGTGTACGGTAGAACCCTAGAGTTCGATATTGCTAGGGGGATTGATCTTTTCTACTCCGTAAGAATATGGTTTGATTGTTTGCCGTGATTTGCTTAGTGTTCCATAGATGTTGGTATAAATAAAAACTAACTATCTTTAACTAAGCCTCTTGGGTTTTGCTTTCTTGCTGTGAAGAATGCCCTATGTTTAAACTCCACATACGACCAACTTTCTTGAGGGGAGTCTGACCTGCTCAGCCACAGCTACCAATAAATCTGTGTGTACAACAGAATAAAGATAGGTTCACTGCAACCCTGTAGTCCTAAATATTTTGCATGGTCCAGAGGGAACTGCACAGGTCCAGCATCAGGGGCAACAGGAGACAGACACGGGGCAATGAGCGGTGGATGGGGGAACAGGAAACAGAACGGGCATAGCTACGTTGTGGAAACAACATACACGGGCAATGAGGCTGGGGGGGGAGAACAGGAGACAGACACGGAGCATGAGTGGGGGGGTGGCAGGAACAGGATACAGACACGGGGCATGAGCAATGGGGGGGGAGAACAGAGAACGACATGGCATGAGCGGAGGTTGGGGGCAACAAGGAGAGACACGGCAGAGCGGTGGGGGAACAGAGACAGACACGGGGCATGACGGGGGTGGGGGGAACAAGGGAGACACAGGCATGAGCGGGGGAAAAAGGAGGGAGACAGACACGGAGCATGAGCGACGGTGAACAGGAGAGACACGGGGCATAAGCGTGGGAGGCAAGGTGGGCCCCACCCCCCGCTCTCCCGTGGCGGGAACAGGGGAAGACACGGGACATAGCGGGGGGGGGGAGAAGGGAGACACCAGGAGCAAGGGGAAAAGGAGGAAACAAGACAGGCATGAGCGGGGGTGAGGGAAGAAGGGAGACACGGGCATGACGGGGGGAGGGTGGAAAAGAGGTCAACAAGGGGCATCATGAGAGGGCGGACAGAGGAAACACGGGGCATGAGCAGCGGTGGGGGAACAGGAGGAAAACACGTGGGCTCAGCGAGGATAGAGGAACAGGAGAAACACGGGGCAAGAGCGGGGTGGGGTAACAAAAAGGTCAACAAGACAAGGGCATCATAGGAGGTGGGGAAAAAGGAAACACGGGTCATGATGCGGTGTGGGGCAACAGGAGACAACAGGGCATGAGCGGGGGGTGGGGTACAGGAGACAGACACGGAGCAGCAGGGGGAGGCAACAGGAGAGAGACACAGGGCATGAGCGGGGGGAGAGGCAACAGAGACAGACACGGGGCATGAGCGGGGTGGGTTGGGGGAACAGGAGACAGATACGGGCAATGAGGGGGTGGAGGAACAGGAGACAGACACGGGGCATGAGAGGGGGGGCAATAACAGGACAGACACACGGGGCATGAAGGGGGGGGGGGGCACAGGAGAAGACACGGGCCATGAAGCGAGGGTCGGGGGGTAACAGGAGACAGACAGAGGGGCATGAGCAGGATGGGGCAACAGAGAGAGAAAAAGGGCATGAGCGTGGGGGCAACAGCAGCAACACGGGCATGAGCGGGGGGCGGGGCAACAGCAGAGAGACACAGGGCATGACCGAGTGGGGGAACAGGCCAGACATGGGCACGAAGCGGGGGGCCAACAGGAAGAGACACGGGGCAATAGGCGGGGGGAACAGAGAAAAGACAGGGGCATGAGGGGGGTGGGGGAACGGAGACCACGGCATGAGCGGGGGTGGGGGAAAGAAGAGACACACGGGGCAGAAGACGGGGTGGGGGGAGGGAAGAGACAACGGGCATGAGCGAGGGGGGGAAACAGGTGACGAGATACGGCATGAGCAGGGTGTGGGAGAACAGGACGACGGGGCATGAGCAGAGGGTGGGGGGAACAGGAGAGAACGGGGCAATGAGGCGGGTGGGGGAACAGGAGGACACAAGGCAAGAGAGGGTGGGGGAACAGGAGACAGACACGGGCATGAGCGGGGGTGGGGGTACAGGAAGACACGGGCATGAGCGGGGCGGGCGGAAAGGGAGAGACACAGGGCAGCAGAGGGAAGAGGGACGAGAGAGACACCGGGCATGAGCGAGGGTGGGGGGCAACAAGAGACGATACGGCATGAGCGGTCATGGGAGACAGGAGACAGACACGGGCATGAGCGGGGGGGTGGGGCAACAGAAGACCGACCGGGGATGAGGCGGTGGAGGAGAGGCAACAGAGAAACACAGGCAGAGCGGGGGATGCGGAACAGGAGAGACACACGGGGCATGAGCGGCGGTGGGGGAAACAGGAGACAGACCCGGGCAATGAGCAGAGGTGGGGAACAGCAGCAGACACAGGGCATGACCGGGGGGGGCAACGAGCACAGAGGCATGAGCGGGGTGGTGGGAACAGGAACAGACACACGGGGCATCGAGCGGGGTGCGGGGGCAACAGGGAGAGAGGCCGGGGTGGGGGTAACAAGAGGAGAGACACGGGCATGAGCTGGGACAGGGGAACAGGAGACAGACACGGGGCATGAGCGGAGCGTGGGGGAACACAGAAGACGGGGCATGAGGGGGTGGGAAGAGACAGGAGACAGAACACGGGGGCATGAGCGGGCGTGGTGGGGACAACAGAAACAGACAACGGGGCATGAGCAGGCGTGGAGGAAACAGGAGACAGAACAGCGGGCATGAGCAGGGGTGGGAGAACAGGAGACCAGACATGGGGCATGAGCGCAGGGGATTGAGGGCACAAGAAAGAGACACGGGACATGCAGCGCGGTGGGGGGAACAGGAGACCAGACACGGGGCATGAGCGGCTGGGGGAACAGGAGAGACACAGGACATCAGAGTGAGCGGGAAAAGGAGGGAGACAGACACGGAGCATGAACGAGGGTAAAGCAGAGAGACACGGGGGCATGAGACGTGGGTAGCCAAAGGTGGGGCCCCCAACCACCCGCGCCCCATCACCGCGTGTCTGCCCTGTTGCCAACAGTGACAGACACGGGCCATGAGACGGGAGTGGGGAAGACAGGGACAGACACACAGGGCAGAGAGCGGGGTGGGCGCAAGGAAGACACAGCGGCGGCAGAGCGTGGGGGTGGGTGGAAGAAAGGGAGACACGGGCATGAGCGGGGGGGGGTGAACAAGAGGTCAAACAAGGGGCATCGATAGGAATGGGGGACAAGAGGAAGAACACGGGGCATGAGCAGGGGTGGGGAGGAACAGGAGGAAAGACACAGAGGCATTAGTGAGGAGTGGGGGACAGGAGGAAGACACGGGCAAGAGTGCGGGGGTGGGGGTAACAGAAAGGTCACAAGATAAGGGCATCATAGAGGGGGACAAGGAGGAAGACACGGTGCATGAGCGGTGGTGGGGGCAACAGGAGACAGACACGCGGGCATGAGCAGGGGTGGAGGATAGCAGGAGACACAGACACGGGGCATGGCGGGGTGGAGGGCAACAGGAGAGAGACACGGGCATGAGCGCGGGTGATGGGGCAACATGAGACAGACACGGGGCATGAGCGGGGGTGTGTTGGGGGAACAGGAGACAGACACACGGGGCATGAGCGGGGTGTGGGAGAATAGGAGACAGACAACGGGGCATGAGCGGAGGTGGGGGGCAATAGGAGACAGACACACAGGGCATGAGTGGGGGTGGGGGGCAACAGGAGAGAGACACGGGGCATGAGCGAGGGGGTGGGGGGCAAGCGAGAAACAGAGCACGGGCAGAGCATGAGCGGTGGAGGCAACAGGAGACAGAACACGGGCATGAGCGGGGGGGGGGCAACAGGAGAGAGACACGGGGCAATGAGCGGGGTGGGGGGGCAACAGGAGAGAGACACGGGGCATGAGCGGGTGGGGGGAAACAGGAGACAGACACGGGCACAAGCCGCGTGGGGGAACAGAGAGAGAGACACGGGGCAGAGCGGGGTGGGGGGAACAGGAAGACACAGGGCATGAGCAGGGGGGTGGGGGAACAGGAGAGAACACGGGGCATGAGCGGGGTGGGGGGAGGGGGAGAGAGACAAACGGGCATGAGCGGAAGTGGGGGGAGAGGAGAGAGACAAACGGGGCATGAGCGAGGGTGGGGAGGAACAGGAGACAAGACACGGGGATGAGCGGGGGTGGGAGAACAGGAGACAGACACGGGGCATGAGCGGGGGGGGGGGGCAACAGGAGACCACACGGGGCATGAGCGGGGGGTGGGGGGAGACAGGAGAGACCACGGGGCATGAACGGGGGTGGGGGAGCAGGAGAGAACACGGGGAACACGAGAGGTGGTGGGGTACAGAGCAGAAAACACGGGGCATGAGCGGGGTGTGCGTGAACGCAGAGAGACACACGGGGCATGAGCGGGGAGGGGGAGCGAGAGACAGAAACACGGGCATGAGCGAGGGTGTGGGGAACAAGAGACAGACACGGGCATGAGCGGGGGGTGGGGGAACAGGAGACAGACACGGGGCATGAGGCGGGGGTGGGGGGCAACAGGAGACAGACACGGGGCATGAGCGGGGGAGGGGGCAACAGGAGAGAGACACGGGGCATGAGCGGGGGTGGGGGCAACAGGAGAGAGACACGGGCATGAGTGGGCAAGAGGGGGGGCGGACAGACACAGGCATTAGCGGGGGTGGGGGGAACAGGAGACAGACACGGGGCATGAAGGGGGTGTGGGGGAAACAGAGAGACAGACATGGGCATGAGGCGGGGGGGAGGGAGACAACAGGAGATGAGACGCGGGGATGGGGGAACCAGGAGACAGACACAGGCATGAGCGGGGACGGGGGAACAGGAACAGACACGGGGCATGAGCGGGCGTGGGGGGAAACAACAGACACGGGCATGAGCTGGGTGGGGGAGAAAAGGAGACAGACACGGCGGCATGAGCGGGGGTGGGGGGCAACAGGAGACAGACACGGGGCATGAGGGGGGGGGGGGAAACAGGAGAGAGACACAGGGCATGAGCGGGTGGGGGAACAGGAGACAGACACGGGGCATGAGCGGAGGGGCAACAGGAGAGAGACACGGGGCATGAGCAGGGGGTGGGGGGAACAGGAGAAAACACGGGGCATGAGCGGGGTGGGGGACAGGAGAGAACACGGGGGCGTGGGCGGGAGGTGGAAGAGACACACGAGGCATGAGCGGCGGGTGCGGGGAGGAGAAAGAGAGACACACGGGGCATGAGCGAGGGTGGGGGAGGGAGAGAGACACACGGGCATGAGCGGGGAGGGCGGAAGCGGAGAGAGACACACGGGGCATGAGCGGGGTGGGGGGAGGGGAGAGAGACACATGGGGCATGAAGCGGGGTGGGGGGAGGGAGCGAGACACACGGGGCATGAGCGGGGCAGGGCGGGGGGAGAGACACACGGGGCATGAGCAGGGGTGCGGGGGAGGGAGAGAGACACACGGGGCATGAGCGGGGGTGGGAGGGAGGGAGAGAGACACACGGGGCATGAGCGGAGGGGTGGGGGGAAGGGGAGAGACACACGGGGCATGAGCAGGGCTGGGGGGAGGAGAGAGACACACGGGGCATGAGCGGGGGTGGGGGAGGGAGAGAGACACATGGGGCATGAGAGCGGGGGGTGGGGGCGAGGGAGAGAGAGACACACGGGGCATGAGCGGGGGTGGGGGGATGGAGAGAGACACACGTGGCATGAGCGGGGGGGGGGGGAGGGGGAGAGACACACGGGGCATGTGTCGGGGTGGGGGGAAGGAGAGAGAGACACACGGGGCATGAGCGGGGGTGGGGGGAGGGAGAGAGACACACGGGGCATGAGCGGGGGGTGGGGTAGGGAGAGAGAGACACACGGGGGCATGAGCGGGGGGTGGGGAAGAGAGAGACACACGGTGTTTGTGTGCAGGCAGCAGATCCCGCTCCTCGGCCCTCCACTGGACATCGTGTGCCGGTGGCGTGAGCGGGGGGCTGGAGGAACAGGGGAGACATGGAGCATGAAGGGGGTGGGGGACAAGAAGGACACACGGGCATGAGCGGGGTGGGAGGACAGGAGACAGACAAGGAGGGGGCGACTTACTGTGCAGGCGGCAGATCTCCCGCTCCTGCTGACAAAGCCTCTCATGCAAGGAACAAAGATGGCGGGCATCTCTGAAGCCAGACGCTATGCACGCTTTCACCGCATCCAATGAGAGAGCACGTCAGATGTCCGCGGACATCACGCAAGTTACTTGCCCAATCACCGTCCTGTCCGCGGAGCGAACAAGGAAGTGTGTCCCCGAAGCAAACACAGATATCACCAATTTTTTTCACTTACATTTTTGTCATTTTTTTAAAAACTACTGGACGGATTTACACCAAATAAAGCAAAGCACGCTTTCGGGACCAAGCCGCCGCTCCTGCCGCAAATTTGGTGTAAATCCGTCCAGCAGTTTGGACCGTAGGCGTGAGCAAAGTTTTTTTACCATTTAGTCTATGGGAAAAAACTAAAGTTTTGGGACCCCCCCTATAACTTTTCCCCCCCTGGACGAATCCTCACCAACCTTTGCATACGAATTCAGAGTGGGCCATATACTTTAATTGCAAAGTTTGGTGAGGATTCGTCCAGGGGGAGCGAAGTTATAAGCCGCCCAATAAGTGCTCTTCCTATGGAAACACCAATTTAACCATAACTATATGGCCACTAACGTGGCCATGTAATAAAAGATAATACAACAATATACAGCCTTAAAAATACTAGACAACACAAATCAATTTGTCATATAAAGGGATTGCTTCCTTATTGTCCAGGTGGTCATTACAATCTTGCAACATCAATTGATAGTTCTAAAGTGCAGCATGCTCTATGGAGTGTGTTTGCCACCACAACCTGTCTTATTCGCTGTTTATTGAGATGTGGTTTAAGCTATCTCCATCTGGGGATGTTGGTATCAAGCTCAAAAATATCACAAATGTGCAACTGGTTGTACCTCCGTTAAACAATACGGGCAGCCTTTTGGTGAACAATTATTCCATTTGTAAATTAAGACATAAAGTGGTCAAATGTCCCATTGAAATTGTGTTAAAAATATCCTGTGAGCTGACTTAATCGTCCATGTTAAATAGGGTTCAAATGCTCATGTATCCTAAATTTGCTGGTAACATCGCACTTGCTGGCCTACGTCACCTTCTGACAGCATACAGGATATTACCCGAGGATTAAAGGATGCTAAGTAAAAACATACGTTTTGTCCCAAAGGCTCTCACAGCCCACATTAAACAATAATGATTAAATAGATTTAAGCAATGTCCTACTTGCATTCCTCTGTGTGTTTTATTTAATGCCATCTATCTGTGCATCTTTAATTCCGCATTAAATTTCGGATGTAATCAGAAATGCAACAGTTTCAAATATGCATCAAACTTTATAGGACGAATACCTAATTCAAAATAGACTGAGAGAGATGAAGCACCTTGTAGGAGTATCAATAGTTTTTTTTCAAACATGCATGCTCTGCTACCTCTAGTTGCCCTATTGAGTTATGACCCCAGAGCACTGCATTGTATATTGCTGCGCAATAAGTTGTTGCGCTATAGACAAAACACTGCCTCCTATTTTGTGCATACGTGTAAAAGTGGCCCCTATAGTCTATTTTAAAATAAAATCACTGCAATAAACTTGTGGTGCTCAAGATATCCAGATGTCAAAATGTTCAATGCATTTGACCTAGTGGATAACTGCACCATTCACAGACAAATTAGCTTTCCATGTGCAGTGACTTAGAGTTTTGGCACACAATAACAACAGTTTTTGTGGTAGTCTCATCTAGGTTATGTGCCACAACAACTTGGTCCAATGGCATGTAATTTGGTGTTAAATGATATTACATCAGTGTTCTGTGCAACAATCTAAGCCGAGCGCCATTAACCTTGACTTGAGTACATGATGCACATTTACTGTAAACAATACCCTATGACTGTACTGAAGGATTTCTGGGAGAAAACCAAGTGTTCCGTTAAATACTAAACAAGAGATAGCACTGTGAAGTAAAACAGAACCACAAAAGAACAACGAAACTCCCCCAACAACTTCAGGTTGCCACGCAGACCAATGTTGTTGGATGAGATCATCCAGACTTGTTTTAATATACCCAACATAGATGCTGCTCACTGATACCACTGCTAGGTAGCATGTCTCTAACCCTTCCCTCTGTTTATACAACTTTGGTGGTTGTCGGCATTAACAGGGGGAGTTTAATAGTATAAGCCCCACATACAGCTATTTAGCAGCAGAGCTAGAAAAAAGACCAGGGTGATGAAAGACAAAGGGCTGGTGTATGCAGAGGACCTGAGGCTTTCCAGAAGAGAGGGGTCAACTCCCTCCTATTTTCCCTACCTGGGGTTTAAGCCACTAAAATTCATTTTAGGCTGTTTTGTGGCATTTTGAGTCCCCAAAGGACTCTGCCTAGTCACCTCTGAGCAGAACCTTGAGTTTGATGGATCTGCATGGGGAATACATTTTTCTTTTCTGCCCCAAGGCAAATCAACTCACCACCGATGAACAGATCCTATTCTGGATTGGCTACATGCTGGGATAATTAATCCCATTTGACATGTAATTCTTTTTGAAGCATTTATTTCTATGTTTATGCTTTTTTGCTAAAAAGATCATGGCTCGTTACCAGGTGGCTTCTTAATATTGTTGCCATTTTTTATTTTTCCTTGAATTTTTCATCATCCCAGGCATCCAGTCTTATCCATCTCTGATCTCCCTGCCATCTACAATTATTGAGTATGAGAGGCCGTTTACCCTTCATTGATATTACATTGAGAAAGGTATTGAGGTATTGATTGAGACAGGTGCTTCTATGAGGTTGCCTAACATGATTTGGTAAGGCAGGTGGATCCTTGAAGATTGCCTAGCATGATTTGTGAGGTCGTCTAGCGTGACCTGGTGAGGCAGGTAGTGGATTTTTAAGGTGACTATGATTTCTTGGAGTAGGTTGATCAGTCTTCGTCTTGATTAGAGGTAGAGGCAATAACAATTATTTCAGCTTTTTCAGTAATGATTTTTGCATTTTAAGTGTCGCAGGAATAGTGGCAATAATAACAGCAATGTGTCTTTATTACTTAATTCTCATTAAAATATGTACTTTACATTTGAGTGTAAGAAGCATTCATTGAGTGTTCATTAATGAGTGTTCTGTGAGAAGTATTTGAACATGAACTTAAAGAATGGGGCATCTATCTAAATGCATTGTGTATTGATGAGTTATATATGGTGCATGTCTTTTAATATACGCCATGGGGTATTGGAAGATATGAGCAGTGGGATCAGTAATGTCATCAATGACATTTGTGATGTCTTCTTTGATGTCGTGGGTGTTAGTCTTAGCAGTGCACAGTGGTGGCGCGAGTTATGGTTGCTTAGCTTACCATAACTGGCGAATTTCAGGGGTGTTTCGGTTTTACTTGGAACCATAACGTCCCTTTAACCAAGTTTTTTTCACTGAATTTCATAGGTTTTTAGTAGCGCAACTTAACAATAATAACTCCGACTTTATGTACATGTAAACATAATGAACTCCCTCTACTGAATTTGAAGTCCGCAAACTCTTTTAATGTCCGTGGACATGTTCGGACAACAGCACCACTACCCAAAAAGTCTGGGGGGTATGTTTAATTGTTATGTCATAACATACAAACCAGCACACATACACATTATATTTAGTAATAAATAAGAAGTGTAACCCATATATATAACACACTAACCATTCATTTAAATACAATATTTTCTAAAATGGAATATACCAAAAGAAGAAAGATAGGCTTCCAACATGATTAACTCACAGAAACTCCACAACTAAGAACAAGAGCAGATCCACAGACCTCTCCAAACACACCTTACCTGAAATAGTAAGTGTACTGCATTTTATTCATATATTTATAAACTTTCTGTATTAGATACAAAAAAGAATGATATTATTTTTTTTTTTCTCACAGACATGTCTAGTACTCTGGAGTGGCTAGAGGAGCATTTCCCACGTGAGGAAATCTCAGAAGATAGTGAATCTAATGGTAGACACTTTACTATATTAACCAATTAATTAATATTATTTTATATACATTTAACATATTTTTTTTTTTTGACCAGACCATACAAAAATTGAAAATAATAATGAAAAAGCTGTATTGGATAAGACTCTTCAGCACATAGAAGAAAAAATTGACCTACTCTTGGCAAATTTTAATAATTTGAAAAACTTTGTGGAGGATCACTTCAAACAAACAACTACATACCATTGTCCCACATGTACCTGTCCCACCTCACCATATCCCAGTCAATTATCCGCAAACCCTCTCCATGAACCAAAAGGTTTTGATGAGACTTCCATCCCTTCTTCACCTCATATAAATCCTATTGAAACCCCTAATTCTCCTGTTTTTGTTTCAGTTTCTGCTTCACCTTCTCTGTCATAAATTTATCATATATGTAAAATAAAGTAACATTATTATATTGTGTCCTAAATCATTTCTTGTTTTTTTTTTTTAAAGCAATTCAGGTGTCCGCGGACAGCGCGGGTGTCGGACAGCGCGGGTGTCCGGAATGTCTGTAAAGAAATGAAAATGGAGGTGTCCTAAGAACACTATATCTGTCCGTACTGTTCGCTAGCAAGTTAAAACTGTTCTAAGAACACACGCGGTGTCCTGAAATGTTCGCCAATGGACGAAATGCGGTGTCCTGACGACGCTGTCCGTATTGTTCGCTGGCAAGATGAAAGTGTTCTTAGAACATATTATGTGTCCTGGGATGTTCGTAAATAAACAAAATGGGGGTGTCCTGAGGATGCTATGCCGGTCCATATTGTTCGCAAGCAAGTTTAAATTGTTCTAAGAACACAGGTTGTGGCCTAAAATGTTCGTAAAGAAACAAAATGGGAGTGTCCTTAGGACGCTCTGCTTGTCCGTATTGTTTGCTGGCAAGTTAAAACTGTTCTAAGAACACACCCGATGTCCTGAAATGTTCGTCAATGGACGAAATGTGGGTGTCCTGAGGATGCTGTCCGAATTGTTCGCTGGCAATATAAAAGTGTTCTTAGAACATATTATGTGTCCTGGGATGTTCGTAAATAACCAAAATGGGTGTATCCTGAGGACGCCATCCCTGTCCGTATTGTTCGCAGGCAAGTTCAAACTGTGCTAAGAACACAGGCTGTGTCCTAAAATGTTCGTAAAGAAACAAAATGGGAGTGTCCTGAGGGCGCACTGCCTGTCCGTATTGTTCGCAGACAAGTTGAAACTGTTCTAAGAACGAAGGCTGTGTCCTAAAATGTTCGTAAAGAAACAAAATGGGAGTGTCCTGAGGACGCAATGCCTTTCCGTATTGTTCGCAGGCAAGTTGAAACTGTTCTAAGAACACAGGCTGTGTCCTAAAATGTTCGTAAAGAAACAAAATGGAAGTGTCCTGAGGACGCTATGCCTGTCCGTATTATTCGCAGGCAAGTTGAAACTGTTTCAAGAACACAGGCTGTGTCCTAAAATGTTCGTAAAGAAACAAAATGGAAGTGTCCTAAGCACTATGCCTGTCCGTAATGTTTGCAGGCAAGTTGAAATTGTTCTAAGAACACAGGCTGTGTCCTAAAATGTTCGTAAAGAAACAAAATGGGAGTGTCCTGAGGACGCTATGCCTGTCCGTATTGTTCGCAGGCAAGTTGAAACTGTTCTAAGAACACACGCGTGTTCTGAAATGTTCGTCAATGGACGAAATGGGGTGTCCTGAGGACGCTATGCTGTCCGTATTGTTCGCTGGCAAGTTGAAACTGTTCTAAGAACACAACGCGGTGTCCTGAAATGTTCGTCAATGGACGAAATGGGGGTGTCCTGAGGACGCTGTCCGTATTGTTCGCTGGCAAGATGAAAGTGTTCTAGAACATATTATGTGTCCTGGGATGTTCGTAAATAAAACAAAATGGGGGTGTCCTGAGAGCATCACCTGTCCGTATTGTTCGCAGGCAAGTTGAAACTGTTCTAAGAACACAGGCTGTGTCCTAAAATGTTCGTAAAGAAACAAAATGGGGTGTCCTGAGGACGCAATGCCTGTCCGTATTGTTCGCAGGCAAGTTGAAACTGTTCTAAGAACACAGCTGTGTCCTAAAATGTTCGTAAAGAAACAAAATGGGGGTGTCCTGAGGACGCCTGTCCGTATTGTTCGCTGGCAAGTTGAAAGTGTTCTAAGAACACTCGCGGTGTCCTGAAATGTTCGTAAATAAACAAAATGGGGGTGTCCTGAGGACGCTATGCCTGTCCGTATTGTTCGCAGGCAAGTTGAAACTGTTCTAAGAACACAGGCTGTGTCCTAAAATGTTCGTAAAGAAACAAAATGGGAGTGTCCTGAGGACGCTATGCCTGTCCGTATTGTTCGCAGGCAAGTTGAAACTGTTCTAAGAACACACGGCGGTGTCCTGAAATGTTCGTCAATGGACGAAATGGGGGTGTCCTGAGGACACTGTCCGTATTGTTCGCTGGCAAGATGAAAGTGTTCTTAGAACACATTATGTGTCCTGGAATGTTCATAAATAAACAAAATGGGGGTGTCCTGAGGACGCTAAGCCTGTCCGTATTGTTCGAGGCAAGTTGAAACTGTTCTTAGAACACATCAGTGTCCTGAAATGTTCGTAAATAAACAAAATGGGGGTGTCTGAGGACGCTATGCCTGTCTGTATTGTTCGCAGACAAGTTGAAACTGTTCTAAGAACAAACGCCTGTCCGTAACTGTTAATTTCACTTGTGACGCACTTTAATCACTCCAGGACCCGAACAGTGTCCGTAGAACACCAACGTGCAATGCGCAAAATAGTTTCAATGCATTTGGTGTCCTGCGGGACACCCGCTCCCTTCGCGGACATGTTCGCGAAGCTATCATGTGACCGCGACCCACGATCAGCGTATGTACTGATTGCGAACACT
>PGSH02004106.1:0-46394 GCA_002915635.3 Ambystoma mexicanum
TACTGAGCTCTCCTAAAACGCATAGAATAGACATGCTCAAGAAGCCAGCATAATTAAATGGAAATGGTACATTCAAGACAGAGCCAAATCAGGGAACGGTGGAGTTGCGAAATTACATGAGCAAGTAGCCAACATAACACCCTCAGATTACATACCACCGGAAGTGCCTGAAAAACGCGAGTCTCCCGTGAAATGCGGAATACTTTACGGCGATTTGACCGTGGAGCAGACAGAGCATGCCTGGTTCACGGATGGCTCAGCCCGATATGTGGGAACTGAGCGATACTGGAAAGCAGTGTCGTACAATCCCAAGACTAAAAAGATTTTGACAACGTCAGGGAAAGGGAAGAGCAGTCAGTTTGCAGAGCTTTACGCAGTTTACCAGGCATTGAAACAAGAGACCCCTGGTCGATGTCATGTGTACACGGATTCATGGTCAGTGGCGAATGGGTTGGCGGTGTGGTTGCCAACCTGGCAAAAGAATGGGTGGAAGATTCATTCAAAAGAGTTGTGGGGAAAAGAACTGTGGCAAGATATTGCAGAAATGTTATCACAAAGTGAAGTCACTGTGTATCATGTGGACGCCCATTGTGCTACAGACTCATTAGAACGTTGGTTTAATTCTGTTGCAGATGAACACACCAAGATTTCATCTGTGGATGCGGAGGCTCAGGAAGACGATTTGGAGGGTTTGGCCAAGTGGGCTCACCAGAAATGTGGGCACCTTGGAGAAAAGGCTACTATCAGGTGGGCACAAGCTCGAGGAATCAGTATTCCTTTAGAGGTAGTGAAAACGATCATTTTGCAATGTCCAGTGTGCCAACACCAACAGCATAGGCCTATCCCTCAGATTGTTCGGGGTACATTGCGAAGAGGAAAACTACCAGGTCAAATTTGGCAGATTGATTATATCGGTCCCCTGCCAATCAGTAAAGGTTGTCAGTATGCATGCACTATTGTGGATACATACTCAGGATACATGATGGTTTTGCCGTGCAAGCGTGCCACACAACTGAACACCATTAGGTTGTTAGATCAGATCATATTGCATTACGGAGTGCCTTTGCAGATTCAAAGTGACAATGGGTCACACTTCAAAGGCAAATTGATGAAGGAATTTTGTCAGGAAAAGAGCATTGAGTGGCTCTACCATGTGCCTTATTACCCTGCTGCTTCAGGGCTAATTGAACGAATGAATGGGTTGTTGAAAGAACAGCTGCACAAATCTGGAGATGGCAATTTGGCAGGCTGGCGTGATCGCGTGTTTGATGCGGTGCAAGTGCTAAACAATAAGCCAGTGAATGAGCATGAAACTCCTTTGATGCGGCTAATGACTCCTGCTTTACAGATTCAACCCAATTCAGTCAGAGAAACCCTATTGTACTGGGAAATTATCCCAGGTTCTTTAGCTCCCTATCGGGTGACTCCAGAGTCAGCAGGGGTAGACTTGCATTCCCATGAGAAAATCAGATTAGACCCAAGAGGTATTGTTGTAATTGAAACAGGGATTGGAGTACAAATTCCCCCAGAGCATATGGGATGGATTGCCCCTAGATCTAGCCTAGCATTGAAGGGAGTTCAAGTGTTGGGAGGGGTAATTGATGCTAATTACCAAGGCGAGATCAAAGTCATCCTGATGAATAGTGGGGACCAATTGTTACCGATCCACAAGGGTGATCGGGTGGCCCAATTGATTATTATCCCCGTTAAGTTGTCAATGATTAAGAAGGGGGAGCGTCCTACAGTGTTAACTATGCGTGGGGATCGTGGTTTTGGCTCTTCAGACAGTATGGTACCGGGTGCGAAGGTGTGGTTGGAAAGGCCAAGTGGCCCACCAGTGCCCGCAGATGTCATTGCATCAGGCAAAGACCAAGTGGTTTTAGTAATGGAACCCGGTAGAAAGAAATGGCAATATGTGCCCGCAGACAAATGTTACCTGAGAGAGTGATGTACAACACTGATATCTCTTTTCTGGGTTTGCCTTGTAGATCCTGTGTCTGGCTGGTGTAATTGTGGGATTGTGCCAGTGATCAAGGAGAAACTGATAATGATGAGTAATGATGTCCAAAAGCAGCCTTATGCCGATGCCGAAAAGCCAGCCAGACCAAAGACATGGATTCGTGAAATGCGGCAAACACGTGAGGCGCAAGTGAAAACAACATTGATGCCAGTCAGGCGAGAGGCATCTTCAGGACGGCGAAAACATTCTCCCATAATCACCCAAACAGAGAATATGTGGATATACCTGGCACAACAGGTGCTCAACATTACGCACTTTTGCCTTACTGACGTGCCCAATGCTGAAGCCTTACTGACTACGTGCTTAGTAGCAGTGCCGACGCCAGTTCCGGTTCTAAAGCATATTTTCGGCATCACGCACAATGATTCTTTGGTTCAAGATTCCGATATCAGGCAATCCTTTTCCGTCTATGAGTACTGCAGGTTTTGCCAGGAAACAGATCGCAAATGGAGAAATTTGACACGAATTATAACCTATAATATAACTCAAGGTGATGTGTGTTACCTTATGATATGCAATGCAAACGAAATTGGCAAATACCAACAGCTCAATTTAACCAAACAGCAAAGTCAAGCTTCGAGCAACAATTGTGTTCACGAGTTCCACGCACATGTACCAGTGTGAATAACACTATGGCCCTCATTACAAGTTATGCCGGTAGCCATACCGCAATTTGCGGCATGGCTGCTGGCAAAACCGCATCCGTGTCCGTGTCCTCGGAATGAGGACTTACCGGACCGTTCCGAGTTCGGATGGCCCGGTAATTCCTCACTCGAGGACACGGACACGGTTTATCCCCATTCCCATTTCAGCCCCCATAGGGCTGAATGGGAATGGGAGAGGGAGTAAACAACGGGCCATTACGAGATGGCCCGTTGTTTGCTCCCTCTTCCCTTCGCTGGACCCGGTATGCACGCCTGGTTTTCCCAGGCGTGCTTAACGTGTCCCGCGAGGGGACCTCGTAATGTGGCGGAACGGGTTGAACGGCGCTGCAGCCTTTTATGGCACCGTTTAACCCGTTCCGCCAGGGGTTGTAATGAGGCCCTATGTCTTGTAATCATACAGTGATAGCTGCCACTCATTTGAATCATGTGAAACTTCCAACACGATGGCTCTTTTCATGTGGCAACATCACATACACTTATATTCCAGCTAACATTTCCGGAGGTCCATGTGCCTTAACTCAATTAGGATCAATGATGTTCCCTTTACACCCAGCTATATCTCGAGGCAAAAGGTCAACTTTTGAGTCTGTGGGTCTATCCCCCAATTGTGATTCACATGTGCATTTGCTATCAGAAGCTGAGGTTCTAGCATTAACCTTTTCATTAGTGGGAATTTGGGGTTTAGCTACTGGGGGTTACAAATCTTTGAACAATTAGCATGTTTAGTAGTCAAAGGACTTAATCATATTTCTCAGGCATTAGAAGAGTTACTCCTTGATAGCAAAGTTATTAGAAAAGCAACTTTGCAAAACAGAGCTGCTGTTGATTATCTATTGCTAAAGCATAATTTAGGTTGTAACCCAGGTGAAGGTATGTGTTGTTTCAATCTAAGTGACCATTCACGATCCATTGAAAGTCATATTCGAGGTTTGAGGGGATCTAATTTCTCAAGTGTCCCAAGATCATACTGGGAATTGGTGGGATTGGTTATTTTCATGGATTCCTGATATTGGGAGTACACTGCGTTACGCTTTTGCTTGTATTTGCATTATATTAGCAATCTAATAGCTTGTTGTTGTTGCATTCAATGCATTCCCAACTTAGTTTTAATATTTCGTCGGTTTCAGAGACCGGCTCCTCTGCCACTGGGCTATGGAAGATAAATATCCAAGGGTGGAATTGTTATGCTTGAGCTAAAACATGGCGCTTGTGCGGCAGTGTATTCTGGGAGCACTCAGAGCCATAATGGATATTTACTTCATGCCGCAGTGAAAAGCTGTACTCATTTTGCTGAGAGCTAGATTTACTATGCTGAAGAAAACATGCTTTCCAAACCTGGTATGCAGTCAAGGACATTCTGCTGGGAAAGCTAGCTTTGTTATGTCTTGTTATGAGTTATGGGACTGTTTTCCGTGGCGCTTGTTTTTAGAGGAGGGAAGCACTTTGCTCCTTGAGGTTACTGTCGGTTGACCCAGCTGGCAACCAACGGCTGCCTATCAATGCGCAAGTGCGTTGCCAGAAGGTTTGAGAAATTACCACCCCTTTTTGAGGAGTGCATATATGCGGAACCCCTTAACGGTCAGACGAGACCTCAGTCGGAGGGGGGACGCTTCCGTCCGGCATACCTGTGGGCTGTTGTGCTCTCGGCCTGGCTGTCATCGGGGTCTTCCAGCCGCTTCTGGCGAGATGAGGGATCCAGTTACGCCCACGGTGATGTATTTTCTTTTGAATTCTCTGTTTCTTCTGTGATTTATTACTGTGTTATCACTTGTTGCTTCCAAGCTTTGAATAAATAGCCATATAAGTGCTCATTATTTTCTAAGAGTGTGTGTGGTTGCAAGTCATTGCGTCTACCTGCGTTTAAAGTATTGGCTCCGTAATTGCACTGGTGATTAATGACTGTCCGTGCACTCTGGGCGAGCAATACAGGGTGTGATATGCTGTGGTGGTTGTGGGCAGGGCCTATAGTCTTGGGTGCATGGACAAGACCAAATTTATAAGCACCAAAGTTCTAAGTCACTATGTGTGTGACGTGCTGCGATGGTTGTACTTGGTTTAGTAACTGGAGTACATGTATTTCTTGTTCATTTCTGTGATAAACGAAAAGATCATGTTAGTATTGGTATTTTGTAACGACTTATAACATTGAATAATCAACATTTTTTTTTTACCCTCATATTTAGTAGATTACAAACCAGTGTACTGTGCAATTTGCTCAGTTTCTGTGTTTGTTGCTAAAATCATTGGGTCTGTGGGAGAAAAAAATCAAAAAAAAATCCATGATGAATTAAAAAAATTAGATACCAGTTGGCGTATTCTAACTGTCTATTTTTTTTATATAATTTAGTGGTATTCATTTATCTGATTAGTTGTTGTAGAATCTTGGGGCAGTTAGATACCTGTTGGCATATTCTAACTGTTTATAGTTTTTTTTATAATTAAGTGGTATTGATTTATCTGTTTAGTTATTGTAAAATCTTGGGGCAGTTAGATACCAGTTGGCGTATTCTAACTATGTGTTTTTTTATATAATTTAGTAGTATTCATTTATCTGTTTAGTTGTTGTAGAATCTTGGAGCAGTTATATAGCTGTTGGCATATTGTAACAGTTTATAGTTTTTTAATAGAAGTTTAGATAATGTTTAAGTACAGTTTAGTTAATAAATTTTGGTTTTAAGAAGATTAAATAAGCGTTTGTAAGATTTGCTGGTAATCTCTGCTTTAGAGTAATGGTACTATCATTACATTCGAACCATCCACATTTCTTTTTTATATATGCAGTGTAGTGAGCTGAATTGGTTGTGGCTCCTGCGTGGTAGATTATACCTATTGTTGTGAAGGTTTTCTTACCAAGTGATACTTGACCATGTGTGAATCCAGTTAGCTTGCAGTTGTTTTTGGTACCATCTGCATTGTAACATAGAAGCATTAGTATTGAATATTTACTATGTTTTTGTATTAGTAAGGTGGAGCGATTATCAGAATTGCAGGTAGAACATAATCTACCGTGGTTTGCATTTTGTACAAGTTGCTGAAATGGAACGGATTCACAATTAGGTATTGATAAATATACGAAGCGTTCATTGGGGATTTGTTCTTGTGTCACATTGTTGCAGAGAGTGCATGTATGTTTCCACATGTATGAAATCTGGAAGATTTCATTTATAGGTATGTTTTTGTTTTCCAGTACTTGTAGTAAGTACATTAGAAATTCTTGTGGATCTTCCTGTGAGTTTATAGTGAATTTCACCATTCCAGCACAGTAGTCCAATTGTTGTCTTATTCCATAAACACTATACGTGTTGTCAGGATTGTTTGTTGCATTTCTATGAAGTACTAACATTTGCAAACACAATTGGTCTGTACTGTGTAAGTAAATGTTGTCAACAATTGGTGGTAATTGAAATAGAATATTCATTGCTACATTTGCGCAGCAACTTATACCAATTATATTTGAGAGTTTAAATGGACCAGGTAGTTCTGTATCTGAGTGCTTTTTTTTTTAGTTTGTCTTCCTTCTTTGACGAAGTAGCTGTTTTACTTTCCCTAATTGGTTCTTTTTTTCTTGTGGTACTTGATGAAGTATTAGTTTCTTTTACTCTCTTTGGAGGATTTGCAGTGACATCCTGTTGCATTTCTGTTTGATTTAGTTTTCTTTTACAACGTTTTACTTTTTGTGGCACAGGATATGTTTTTAGATGGGGGTGTATAGTGAACGAAGTCTATTGTATTCTAAAATGCAAGGAATATCAGTGTTTACTTTACTTGCATCAAAGTTGATTAGAAATAGACCGTCAAGTGTATGTAAGTGTGATAGTGCTACATAGCTCATGCCTCCTTTAAAGACTGTGTTACCAGTGTCTATCAATGCTTTGTCTAGGGTAAGACCTTATGATTTATGAATGGTGACTGCGTATGCAAGCATTAGAGAAAAGTTGCGTACATACATGTCTTTGAAGAGAAGGAATCGAGCTGTTGAGCGTCCTATCCTTTTCACTTCTGAAAGTTTGTCAAAGAGAATATTGACAAACTGAATGTTGTTATCACGTGGGTATGTTTGAAAGCCAACAACTGTACCCAGGGATCCATTAACTAGTCCTTGGTCCACGTCAAGGTTACGTAATTGTTCCATAACATCAGAAGCACATGCATTATCGCCATAAAGTGCATGAATGTGCCGGGTTTTCAATATTGCTTGTGCTTCTTGAGGTAGTATACCAACTCTAATACTTTTTAAGATGTTGGCATAAGTGAGATCTGCAGATTGCCGCATGTTTTCTGTTAATTCTCTGTATTGGAAATGTTGCCAAAGGTTGACATTTCCTATGCTGCCAACAGTTTTACGGCAGAGTTTGTGTCATAATGTTTTAAAAATAGGCTCACCTTTTACTGGTGTCAATTGAAGAAGATCTCCGAAAACAATAATGTGTTTTCCTCCAAAGAGCTCTTCGTAGTCTGTTTTGAGTACTTCTTGTAATCTGAGGTGAATCAAAGCCAACATTAGGTTGGAGACCATGCTCACTTCATCTATTAGTAGCATTTTCATTTGTTTTAATACTCTGCGTAGTTCCATTGCAGCTTCTGTAGAAAGTTTGTAATAGTCTAATTTGTTTTGGTGTTCTACTGGCAGGAGTAGTAATCGGTGTAAAGTGACACTGCCTATGTTGTAGGCAGCTAAACCTGTGGGGGCAGTGACAACAGCTGACAGTTTGTTGTTTGTCAATTGTTGAAGGAATTTGCTGATGATTTTGATTAAGAATGTTTTGCCAGAACCAGCTTCACCACTGACGTACAGTAGTATAGGTTTGTAATTTTGGCAGGTGCATTCTTTATTTTCATGTTGTACACCATGTGCAATTTCTTTTGTTACTTCTTGAAAAATGCTACGCTGCTCATTGTTTAGGTTTTGATTGTAGTATAGTTAAGTCTTCTTTATCTTCATACTGACACATGGTGTTTTCTACTTCCGTCATAGCTAATTCTGCCTCATTTGCTATTAGTGGCTGTCCCAGTGGTTCTTGGCTTCCTGTTACAGAAGGTTGACTACTGTCAGGAGTGTCCTTATCTAGTTGGGCCTGGAGTTCTTCTTCGTGTTGCTGTTCATTGTGCAACATTGTTTTGTAGTGTGTAAAGTTTACATCAGTTATAGTGCTTTCATTTGCTTTGAAAGCATCTTCGTAGGAGTCATAGTTATCTAGTATTTCTTCTTCTTTTCTCCATGGTTTAAAGAGTTGTAGCAGGGACATGTAATATAGTTCTTTATGTTGAGGAGTCTTTAATGACAATTTGATATGATTAATTAAATTTGGTTTGGTGAGTTTTACTAAGCTGCCTTCACAATTTGACACTCTGTATTTACCTTTTTTTCATCGGGTTTTATATTATTTTTGTATGTGAAGTTTTGGGCTATGTGGTATAGACACATGGTTTCCAAAGTGGTACTTCTGTTTGGGTAGTATGTGTCCAGCAAATAGTTTTTTAAAATGTCTTGGCTGTTGGGATCATGTTTGGCTATTGTTTCTATGTCGTCGTATGATTTCAGAACTCTTTTTCTAGATTTAGCAGGACCAAGACTTAGCCATACTATATTTTCAGATTTTCCATACAAAGCAGTACCAGTTAAACGATCTGCTGCTTCATAGGAGCCACATTCTCTATGGGAGAGCATTTTTATGCCCAAGCTGTATAATTTCTGAGACAGTGTTTTGTCTGATGACAGGTCATTCCAGAGGTCTTGGAGCTCTGTTTTTTCTGCTTTGGTTAAGTATGCTGTAACATATCGTGCAACTGCAGTGGAATTGTCTGCAATGTACTGCACATCTATGTTTGCATTCCATAAGTGGGCAATGATTGCATTGTAATCATTGATATATTTTTCTTCTTCTGTTCTTTTTATGTAATATGTGTTTTAGGTGATTTACCTTTAACACTATGTCTAACTGAAGACATGAAGTTGTTTACTTGACCTGTTTTTGTAACTGGTCTAGGGAAACCAAAGCAGCATTTGGTGTAGTATTTCCCTTTGTTTTTGTATTTGCGACGACAATATTTGCCACATTTGTGTCTTTGAAATTGTAAAATTTGTGCATGAAGATCACTATTTGTTGCTTCCGATGGAATTTCACAAGTGACATATTTTTCGATAAACTGTAACACAGTGGCATCATTGTCTTGACCAAATTTAGGAGCATCTTTAATCCATAAAAGCATGTGGATATGTGGTGCTCCTCTGGCTTGGTATTCTTTTCTCCAAAAGAAGTGTTGCACTTCTCCGAGGGGAGGAACAGTTTTATTACAAATAAAGTGTAGCATAGCAATGAAGCGATGGTGAAAATATCTTGAAACATTAACAGGATCTAGAGAACAAAGTTCTCCAGGTGTTAGTATATCTATGTTTGTTTTGTTTTTGTTTGATATGCGTAGGAAATCATGTAAATCTTCCCATGCATATTCTGCACAACTTAATGTAACAAACCAAGTGGGTGGGCCAAGGTTTCTTATCATACAACGTACATCTCCATGACGTCGGAACCAGTACTCTTTAGTACCACGCATGTTTGCTAATAGATTTGTAATACTTGATTGTAAAACCTCATCTTTTTGTTGCACTTTTTGTAATAATTGTGTAGCTGACATATTTTGAAAGTGGGTTCCTGATTTTAATGTGTGTGCAACTCCGTAACATAGAGTTGCTAGTTCACTTTCAAAGAGTAGGTGGAATATGTATTCCACATTTTGTCTAAATCTGGGATCTTCAGAATACATCCGTAATGAGTGGTATTCTGATGCTGTTATTTGAATAGGTCTATCATCGTACCTTCCTCCTTTGCCAGTAGGAAAGAGTAGAGGAAAAGCACGTGCTTCTATACTTTTTTCCCATATGCTGATTGGTGATCTTTTTGTTTGTCGCATTTGGTACGTTTCTAGTGCATCTTCTATGGTGTCATTAGAGTGCAATGGATGAATTGTATAATGGTCTAAAATACTGGATACTGTAGCAGGATCTAGAAGCTCAAATTGACCAGTTTCTGGTGACTCTTGAATTATTTCAGTGGTTTCCTTCAAGTTTTCTTCAATATTAATTTCTTTGTAGTATTCATTATTGTCTTTTAGATATTGCAAGGCTTGTCTAACTTTATGTAAGTCTACCAGTTGTTGCCAAATTTTTTTGTCTTTTGTAGGTACACCATTTACTAAGATAATTAAAGATTGCTCCATTGGACGTTGCACTCCCATAGTGTGCACATTTTGTTTTAGATCTAATGGTAAATACACTACTTTGCCACAAATGCCTTTCACCAATTCAGAGGGAGGTAATTTTGCTGTTTTTGGTTGAAGGCGTATTATTGCTTGAAAGGGGTGCACTGTTTGAATTATGATGCTCTCATATAAATTGAGTTGTTGTAGGGGTTTTGGTAGTGGGAATAATTCTAAATTATTTGTGATAGCACGTGAAGGAGTTTGGTTGTTGTCAAGTTTTATAGTGCAGTAACTGCAAAGTATTAAGGGGTCAGTTATTTCGTATTTGTTTTCTGCTATAAGGTAGAGAGCTAATTCAAACCATTTAGAATCTTCATTGTCTTCTATTTTGTATGTTAGGTCTACAGTTTTTGTGTTACTTTTATAAAAAGTTCTGCGGCAACATACACACACATGGTTTGGTACTTCAGCAGATGTACTTTTAAATTTCAGTATTTCTTTTTTGTATGTGTTTAGTAGAAGGTTGCCATGTGTAGAATTGTTGCTTAATTTGTTGTAAAGCTATTTCATTCTGTAAGTGGCTTTCACTTCCAAAATATTTTTTCTGGATATAGTCGATTTCTTCAAGTAGGTCTTTTGCTGTACCATGTAGAAGAATGTTATTTAAATTGGCTAGTGCTAAAGCAGGACTTTTAGCATAGTACAGTTTATAGACTAGATTTCTTATAGTTGAATGATGTGTTGATATCATTTTGATATGATGGAAGGTGGTTTTGCAAGTAGGTCCTGAAATGCAGGCCAATGAATGTCCTTGTAGTCCTGTGTACTTGCGCACTGGACAGGTATCCATATTTTGCAGTAGTTTAATTTTGATTTTGTCTTTGCCTTTCACATACTGATTGAGGAATTGGCGTAAAGACTTGAAAGATTTTTTGGGAATGTTACACATTGACGTGCATGGCCATTTGTATACTAGACTTTCTGGTTCAGTTGAATTGAGAGGTAATTCTAAGTTTTCTGGGGATATTTTTGTAAGCAGTATTTCTTGTTCCATTATGGTATTATTAACTTTTTCATAACCTCGTCCACTGCTATGTATGGCAATTGTATTTGTTTGCTTTTGTTTGTATGCTTCTTCATTAAAATATGGTTCTGTGCTTGTAGTGTGACTCCACTCACCTCCACAGATATTTAAGAAGTTATTTTTGTTGACATTTTGTTTATTGAGAAGTCTTTTTTGTAATTTAGTCATTAGTTTTGTTAGTGGTTTCATTTTGTTTAACACTAAAATAAATAACTTTCTTTTGAGAAGTATTGCACTGTCTATCAAAGCTTCTAAGATTAATTTTCTATGGTAGGTTTTAAGGGTTGTGCATGATTTCTCTCCTGTTTTTATAAGATTTTGAAGGACTCTGTGGCAGAACATTTTTGCTAAAATACTTTTTTTGGTATGCTTACTTGGCACTATATCAAGATTTATAGGAACAGTTTTAGCAGTAGTGCTAGCTGAATTCTTGTTTAATTCTTTTTCTGTTTCGTTTTACATTTTGATAGAGGAGGCAAAGTTTCTGTACTTGAAGCTTGTTTTGTTTCGCTAAATGACTGTATTACCTGTTTTGTTTGAACTTTTTTTTACAAATTCTGCTAGAGATGGATGCTTATTTTGGACACTTCTATTTTCATTTGCTCTACTTCTGCGTTGCTTTCTACGGACTTGATTTTTGGTAGGCATTCTTTAGGGTCTGTTGAAAAAAATAAAGAAGGTATGGGTTGGGGTGTTCTGCAATGTATGTGTGCTGTGTGCATGAGTGTCTGAGTATGATGATAAAGATGTATGTGATGGTGTGTGATTGTGCATTGGGCAACTACAACTAGTTGGAATGGGTATTCTTGAATTTATGTGCTACTAAACTGGGGTTCAGATGACAGTAGAAAGTAAGCTAGTGGTGAGGAGAAGTACAAATAGTAAATCTAATGGTATAGAATTAAAACAGTTGTTTGTTCTATAATATTAAAATTCTAGGGGCTGAGTTAAAACAGAGATTGTGCGCCATTCTGCCTGTAAATCTCTGTTTAACAAATGGGGATTTGTGGACAGAATGGTGCACAATCTCTGTTTTTAGGCGCAGAAATAGCATGAATTAACCCCACAATGTGTTTGAGTTATAGTAAAAATATTATAGTGGTATTTAACTTATTTTTTGTGTGAATGAGCAGGTTTCTTCTTAGTTGTTGTTTGTACTTCAAATTCTGCTGCTGCTTTTCAGGAGAGTGGTCTTCACTGCAATTGTAAAGGAAACAAATTAGTAATTTTGTGTGTTTATAGCACTGATGTTAATTTAGACATTGATTTTTATGTTTTTGTACAAGTATTGTTGTTTGAGATTTGAACATAGTGTGTGCATGCAATTTTGTTTGACTATGTGCACTCTTTATATTTTACTTTAAAAATATGTTAGTTCAACATGCTTTGCAAATGTGTGTGTAAAAAGAAATTAAATAGCAGATAGGTTTGGAAGTGACAGTTGATTATAGCAGATGGGAAAAATGACAGTAAGTTCATTTTATAGGTTATACAAGTTAAAAGTCAGTTAATCTGTTTATATGAATGTATAAGAATTGTACATGTACTATACAGAAAATATGCATACCTGTAGTTTGTGTTCATGCATATGGATATGCATCCAGCTGCAAGTAGAAATCTTGGAGACTTGTACAGTATTTCTTGTAGAAGGTGCTTTCCAATGATATGACACTTGTACTCAGAGTGATTAACAGTACATTTGAAGTGCTGATCTATGATGATGGAGTTAGATGTAGAGGTCTTGGATGTGATTGGTGGATGGTCGTGTGACTGGTTAGCTATATCCAATGAGGGAATGGCACAGAGAGTGAAGTGGAAATGGTAGAAGGGCTGTCCATGTTAAGATATGTCCGCGGACATGGCAGTGGTCCGTGGACATCGCGTGTTACATACAGGGATTTTGGGGTGGGGAGGCATGCAAATGAGAATGAGCAGAGCAAGGGATTGGTCAGTAAAGTTTAGTGGGTGTGTTGTGCCAGGAGAGAGTTTGTCAGATACTCTTTTTCCTGAGAGAAGAACAGATAGCTATGGCTGTGTGTTTCAGAAAACAGATTGTTTGGATTTTGGGAGACTCGTGGATACATTGGTTGAAGGTGCATGCAGAAAGCTGTGGAGTAGCTGTAGATCTTGGATTCCCACATGTGGAAGTGCACTGGCATGGAGTACGTGGAATGAAGTGGTTGGACTTGCTACCTCTCTGTGCTACTTTGGAGACAGAGCATCATCCAGACATAATTGTAATTCATTGTGGAGGGAGCAGTTTAGGACATGTGTCTGGAATTTCTTTGCAATTTGCAATGAAAGAAGGACTTGGGAAGGTCATGGACATGTTTCCAAATTCTCAAGTAATTTTTTCTCGGATTGCGCAGAGACAAATGTGGCTGCGTTCTTCTTCATTTGGTCCACAAATGGAGAAAGCAAGGCGCAATGTCAATAAGGCTGTTTGTGCCTTTCTAAGAGATGTTGGCATGTCCTCTTTTCACAATGAAAATATTATGTTTCGTAGCACATACATTTTTCGCAGAGATGGAGTCCATCTTACTTATGCTGGCAATCAGATTTTTCTGAGAAATGTACAAAATGCATTGCAACCTTTTTTGGAATTACAGCATCCATTTTGTAGTAGGTGTTGACCATTTCAAGTTTTTCAAACACAAACAAACACCACCAAAAGGCTCTTTTCAGAGCCACCACTTCCTCCCAGACAAAAGTGCAATGGTTATGATAGGGCAGCACCCCAAAATTTTAGATGTTCGCGGACTGTCCGCAGACTTCTAAAAAATACACAAGGCCCTGCTCCATTTATTTGCCACTTCTATTTTTAAACTGTGAAAGGCGGCTCTGAAAAGAGCCTTTTTTTGATGTTTGTTGTTTTATATTTTATTTTTTATTTTTACACACAACATACTAGGAGAGGAGGGAAAAGGAGGGTAAGGGGTGGACACTAACCAGGGGGATAAGAAAGGGCGGGTGGAGAGAGAAAGATGTAAGGTGGGTCTTACTTGGGTAGTGAGCAGATCTTCTCATACTCTGAGACCAGAGTCTCAAAAGCACTTCGAAGTCTCTCCCCCTGCAGAATACTGCGCCGCAGTACATACACACAACTGTGACCCTCGAAAGGTAAGGGTCATCAGCATTGCGTATGGCCTGTGAGGCAGCTTGAGGAAACACTGTCCCACAGGAGTGTTCCTTGTGGTGACAGGATCGGAAACGGAGGATGTAGTAGAGGAAGTCAACCTACTACGCTCCTCGCAAGGTACAACCTTGCGAATGGCCCCAGTGTGGAATGACCTTAGGTGTCGCTTCATAGTAGTTGTCCCAAAGCTGTATGAACCAAGCCTCCCATGACTGAGTGCCCTTTTGCACTCGTTGCATGTGACTTGGTTTGCACGCACCTTAGGTACATTACCATGAACGGTAAATAACGCCGAGTGCTGGTAGTAGGGACTTCCACTACCTCATTCTCGTCATCCTCTTCATCCTCCTCTGCATCCTCACTCCTGTTCCCCTCTTCAGGCCCTTGGGGAGGTGGTGGTGGTGGAGGGGGTGGGGGTGGTGCTGAGGCAGATGTAGCACCAGGTGGCAGTACTGCAGCCATGGATGCCATCAGGTTTCAGATGAAAATCTGGAAAGTTGGCAGCAAAATGCACTGTGTTCTGTAAGATAGCCAGAAACACAATGAGAATGAGCTCTAGGGTGTGGCCTTTTATAGGGGTGCTTGTGCACGGTTCACGGACACACGCGCTGTCCGCGGACAGATCGAACACCAAAAAAAGGTTCAGAAAGTCCCAAAAAGTATGTAGAAACTCAGGATTACTGTCTGGGACTTGTGCTATGGTCATTTATTATTGAAAAATATTGTGGATTGCTTGAAAAGGTCATTTTAAATTGTTCAGGGACACGAACAGTGTCCGCTATCAGAACACACGCTCAGCATGGGCGCGGTCATATGATAGCTTCGCGAACATGTCCGCGAAGGGAGCGGGTGTCTGCAGGACACTAAATCCACTGAAACTGTTTCACGAATGTGCGTTGGTGTTTCTACGGACACTGTTCGGGTCCTGAAAATAATTAAAAGTGCGTCACAAACTAAACAAACAGTTACGAACAGGCGTTTGTTCTTAGAACAGTTTCAACTTGCTTGCGAACGATATGGACAGGCATAGAATCCTCAGAACATCCCCATTTTGTTTATTTGCGAACATCCCGGGACACTTGATGTGTTCTTAGAACAGTTTGAACCTGCTTACGAACAGCACAAACAGGTCTAGCATCCTCAGGACACCCCCATTTTGTTTATTTACAAAAATTTCAGGACACAGCGTGTGTTCTTAGGACAGTTTCAGTTTGCCTCCGAACAATACGGACAGGCATAGCGTCCTCAGGACACACCCATTTCGGTTATTTACGAACATTTCAGGACACTGCGTGTGTTCCTAGAACAGTTTCAACTCGCCTGCGAACAATACGGACAGGTATAGCGTCATCAGGACACCCCCATTTTGTTTATTTACGAACATTTCAGGATACTGCCTGTGTTCTTAGAACAGTTTCAACTCGCCTGCGAACAATACGGACAGGTCTAGCGTCCTCAGGACACCCCCATTTTGTTTATTTACAAACATTTCAGGACACCGCATGTGGTAGTTTGATTGCGGACATCCCGAACACCAGGTGTGTTCTTAGAACAGTTTCAACTTGCATGCGAACAGTTTGGACAGATATAGTGTCCTTAGGACGCCCCCATTTTCATTTCTTTCGGGACATTCCGGACACTTGCGCTGTCTGCGGATACCTGAACTGCTTTTTAAAAAAAGACAAAAAATGAATTAGGACACAATATAATAATTTTACTTTATTTTATATGGATGTTAAATTTATGACAGCAAAGGTGAGGCAGAAACTGAAACAAAAACAGGAGAATTGGGGGTTTTCATATGAGGTGAAGAAGGGATGGAAGTCTCATCAAAACATGTTTGTTCATGGAGAGGATTTGGGGATAATTGAGTGGGATATGGTGAGGGGGGACAGGTACATGTGGGACAATGGTATCCAGTTTTTTCTTCCAAGTGATCCTCCACAAAGTTTTTTAAATTGTTGAAATTTTCCATGAGTATGTCCATTTTTTCTTCCATGTGCTGGAGAGTCTTATCTAATAATTCTTTTTGTTTACTAATTTCAATGTTTGTATGGTCCGTTACAAAAAAAATGGATATGTTAAATATATATAAAATAATATATATTTGCAGATTTTGTAGGAATGAGAATTTCCCAGAAACAATGTTGCATTTGTTATTAGGTTGTCCGATGTTGATGAAAGAAAGGCTTGCTTACTTTTCGGAGTTTGTATATGACACTTCCTATGTACTAAGAGAGCAATTATGGTATGAAATGCTTCATGGACATAATATCATACTGAAAATAAGTGTTATAGCGTGTTTGACAAATGTCTGCAAAGTGACATAAAAAGAGTTATGACAGTTGGGAAATGAAATGATTATATTTAGACATGAAAACTTTGGACCATGGAAAGTGCATATATATGGTTGAAATGGAAATTTAAATGGTTTTTTATTGAAAGAGAGGAATTCAAGAATTGTTTGTGAGATATTTTAATGTCGAAATTGGTTCTTGTGTTCGAAATTATTTTAACTATATATGGATAAAATGATAATTTTTATTTTGTTTGTGTAAAATGATAATGTATTTTAATGTTATATGTTTTGATATTGAAAATGTGTAAAGGTTTTCTTAAACCAATATTCAATAAAGAGAAAAACAAATGATAATATTTATTAATTGGTTTATACAGAAAAGTGTCTATCATTAGGTTCACTATCTTCTGACATTTCCTCACGAGGGAAATGTTCCTCTAGCCACTCCAGAGTACTAGACATTTCTGTGAGAAAAAAAAATGATATCTTTTTTTTGTATCTAATACAGAGATTTTAGAAATACATTAATAAAATGAAGTACACTTACTAGCTTCTGTTAAGGTGTGTTCTTAATGTCTGTACATCTGCTGTTGCTCTTAGTTGTGGAGTTTCTGTGAGGTAATCATGTTGGAAGGCTATTTTTCTTCTTTTGGTATATTCCATTTTAGAACATTTTAGAACATATTTGTATTTAAATGAATGGTTGATGTTTAAGATATATAGGTTTCACTTCTTCTTTATTAGTACATATAATGTGTTTTTGTGCTGGTTTTTGAACTTATGAAGTGTTCATATGGCATGATATAACAATTTAAAATACCCCCTGAGTTTTTGGGTAGTATTGCTGTTGTCCGCGTCCATCCGCGGACATTCGCACAGTCCCCGGACATCAAAATCACCAGCTGGGGTTCAGTATGTTCTATGTTACATGTATATAAAGTTAGGGATATTATGGTTAAGTTGTGCTATTAAAAACCTATGAAATTCAGTAAAAAAACTTTGTTAAAGGGACGTTATGGTTAAGTTGCGCTACTAAAAACCTATGAAATTCAGTAAAAAACTTTGTTAAAGGGACGTTATGGTTAAGTTACGCTACTAAAAACCTATGAAATTCAGTAAAAAAAATGTTGTTAAAGGGACGTTATGGTTCCAAGTAAAACTGAAAACCCCTGAAATTCGCCAGTTATGGTAAGCTAAGCAACCATAACTCGCACCACCACAGTGCACTGCTAAAACTAACACCCAGGACATCAAAGATGACATCACAAATGTCATTGATGACATCACTGATGACATCACATGTCTGGCTCCCTCTTTTTTCCTTTGCTGACATATCTAGGCCACATGGTTTTCTTCAGTAACAGTCAAAAAAGCTACTCCATGCATATTATATGGTCTTGAATCACAATCACCTTAGCAGTCAGGAGTCTTAGACAGGCTGGAAGGTACATTTTGGAAAACAATTCTTCAACTTCCACAATGCATCCCAGTAGTCTGGGTGCGTTACAAACTAGGGCTAACCTCTCTGCATGCGCAATACCAGTGGAGAGCTTGTGCCCTTCTGCGGAAATGTCTGATGCCTAATCGAGAACACAATGTCTTGCAATTCCTGTCGAATTACATATTTCAAACCACACATCATTTTGCCAAGCAGTGGTTACGTGCCATCTATAACATTCTAGTGGAAGCGGATGCATCCCTTAATATGCTTTTGATAAATCCTGATAAAGTAAAACAGCTAATTTATCGTTATGATTTTATGGATCAAGACTAGATCCAAATGTTTCCAATACAAATCTGCAATACCAGAAACATTTAGACATAAAAGGTTGGGATACATGGAACCATATCTCCTTAAGTTCCCTTGTAAAAAAATACAGTCTGGCATTCTTTTTTTTTTTAAACCTTTATTTTTGGTATTTCAACACACCATACAAATACACACCCACATTAGGGTGGATTTTAACTTTACGCCGTCAACCAGTGCCCCAACCCCCCCCCCCGAGTCTCTCCCCTAACCCTCGCCGCTCCTCCGCATCGTCCCCATTGTGCATCATTTCAGCCTCCCTGCGACCCTGTGGCAAGTAATATCGGCCCGAGTTAAGACTGCATCAGGGTGTGTTCCAGGCGTCCAGTGGTCCCTCTGAGGAGGTGTCGGCCTCACTTATCAGGAAGGATATCAGCGGGCCCCATATGTCGGGCGGGCACGCGTGAAGAGGGAGGAGCTTTATGAAATCTGCTTCTATGTCCTGATAGTAGAGTAAGTCTTTCCGCCAAGCGGTGTAGGAAGGTGGGGGGCCGCGGCCCCATGCCATGGCAACTCTCCTGCGAGCTAGTGTCAGTAGGACTCCGGTCAGTTTCCTCGACGGCTTGGATAGCAATCTTGTCATTCCCAACAAAGCTGCCGTGCATCTCGGTTGTATTGCTTCTCCCACGATTGCGGTTGTCGTGTCTATCACTCGGTTCCAGAATGGGGCTACCTCAGGGCATTCCCATGCCAAGTGTATAAAGCTCGCTGATAGAGTTCCACATCTCTTGCATTCGGCCTGGGTGTCGGGATGGTGTTTATTAGCTTTTTCAGGTGTATAATAGGTTTGATGGAGGAAATTAAAATGGATAAGTTTGAGCCGGGAGTTAAGTGCAATTTTCTGGGTCTGATTCAGAATGTAGCCCCAATCAACCTCTGATATACTTGCATTTAGCGCTCGTTCCCATCTTGTTTTCGCTCCAGTGTTGACGGGGGGTGTTCCGGTGGTCAGTGCTTTGTAAATTTGCGACACTAGCCTGCCTTCCCCCTGTGCTTGAATGACATCATGCAGTAACTGCCAGGTCGGTGGTTGGCTCGGGAAACCAGGCAGGTGGGTCTGCATAGTGTATCGAGTTCGGAAGTAGAGGAACACGTCCAGTGCTGTGTTGCCCCCTTTCTGTTTGGCTTGGTCAGGGGTTAGGAAGCCCTCCTCTGTGAATAGGTCTCCTAGTGATTGTATGTGTAGCTTGTCGACCCACTGGTGAAACACTTTCTCTGATGTTAGGGGGATTCCAGGAATAAACTTGACTGGCAAGAGGGGAGAGTACCTTATCTGCACCCCCAGTTTATTTGCTAGCGACTTCCAGACCTTGTATGTTATGAGCATCACGTTCATTGTGCGGTGGGGAACGGGAAGTTGGCTGAAAACCACAGCAGTCAGGAAATTGGGAGTTGCCAAGGCCCTCTCAACCTGTACATGAGGGCGAATCGTTTGCTTTGCATACCAGTGGCTGAGGTACTGTGCTTGGGCTGCCCAGAAGTATTTTTCCATGTCGGGGAGGGCTAGACCACCGCTGAACACGGGAAGCGTCAGTATTGTGTACGCCACTCTGGCTGGTCTGCCAGCCCACAGTAGATCCAGAACCAAGCTTTTCAGCCTTTTCAAGAAGGATTGTGGTATCAGCAGCGGTATATTGTTGAAGAGATACAGTAATTTTGGCAACAGTACCATTTTGACTAAGGAGGTTCTGCCCCAGAGTGTCAGTGGGAGCGTCTTCCAGCGCGTGACCTTGTCCTGTAGGGACTTAAACACCTCCTCATAGTTGTCCCGGAATACCTCTTGTGGGTCCAGTGACAGTTGGATTCCAAGATAGCGGACCCCCGAGGTTCTCCACTTGAGTCCGAAGTCATCGGCGAATTGTTTTGTGTCTCGGGTCAGTGGGAAGACGACTGATTTTGAGTGATTGGTTTTCAATCTGGAGGCCGCCCCGAATCTGATGACTTCCCGCATGACCGGGTTCAGATTGACCTCTGGGTCCCTTATGAATAGTGCCACGTCGTCGGCGTATAAGGATACGATGAGTTTGTGTGGGCCGATGGTGAGTCCCATTTGTGGGCGTAGTTCCCGCAGGTTGGAGGCCAGTGGCTCCATTACCAGAGCGAATATTAGTGCTGACAGGGGGCATCCTTGTCTCGTCCCACGCTGCAGGTTTATTGATGCTGATTTTGCCTTGCCCACTATGATATTAGCTTGTGGATTGGTGTACAGGAGAGAGACAAGTTTGATAAAGCGGGCCCCCAGCCCCATTCTGGTGAGGACCATGAACATGAACGGCCACTCCACTGAGTCAAATGCTTTTTCTGCATCAAGCAGGACCGCGATTGCCTGGCCTGTGGGGTCTAAAGCTTCAATGATTCCAAACATTCTCCAGATGCCGAAGGTTGTATTACGGCCTGGTATGAAACCAGCCTGGTCTGCTAGCACCAGGGCAGGCATCAGGGGCATCAATCTATTCGCCAGGATCTTAGCGAGAATTTTACTGTCCAGATTGAGCAGGGAGATCGGGCGATACGAGGCGCATTCGTCTGGTGGTTTTCCCGTTTTGTGTAGAAGAATGACATTGGCCTCACGAGAAGAGTGAGGGAGGGTCCCAAGCTCTAGCGCTTCCTCGTATACCGCTGCCAGCAGCGGAGCCAGCGGTTCTGCAAAGGCCTTATAAAATTCTCCCGTTAGGCCGTCAGGGCCTGGTGCTTTGGAAGGTGGTAGGGACTTTATGGCTGCTTTAATCTCTTCCTGTGAGATTAGTTCGTTCAGAGGTTCACGTAGTTGATGTTCGACCCAGTAGAGTTCTGTGTCTTCCAGATATTCCAGGGGGAGGTGCGAGTCTTTCGGTAGCTTGGCACTGTAGAGATCTTGGTAGAATAGACTGAATTCCTCCGCTATCCTTTCGTCAGTGTGGACCTCTTCCCCTTGCCTAGTTCTGATCCTTTCGATTTGGGACTGTTTATTGTCGGCTTTAATTAGATTTGCCAGTAAAGCTCCTGGTTTCTGGCCCTCGCCGTATTGGCGGATTTGGTTGGTGCGGTGTAGAAATTTAACCTCACGTTCCGCTGCGTCGTTGAATTTCTGCAATTCCATCCTCAACGCCGCTGCAGCTTCCGGGTTGTCTTTGTTCGGGTTCTGAGTTTCGAGCTGTTTTAATTTATTTTCGCTGTTTGCAAGCTCGCCCCTAATGAGCTTGAGAATGCCATTTTCTTTGGCGAGGCAGACTCCTCTGATAAAGCATTTGAAGGATTCCCAGATTATGCTTGCCGAGGGGACCAAACCCAGGTTGGCTTCTAAGAACACGTCAATCTCCTCTCTTAATTCGGAGGCAAAGACCTCGTCCCACAGTGACCCCTGTTTGAAGCGCCAACGTTGTAGCGGCGGAGGGAGGTTAGCTGGCTTGAGCTTAAGGAAGATTGGCGAGTGGTCCGAGAGTGTTCTCGGGTGGATGTGGCACCGGCCACACGCCAGCGGGCTGTTAGTTGAGGTAAAAAAGTAGTCAATTCGGGAGCTCGTATTATGGACTGTAGAATGAAAGGTGAAGTCGCGCCTGTCCCCATTGGCGACTCTCCAAGTGTCCTGTAAATCAAACGCTTTGCAGATTTCCTATATCTGGAGACCAGCTTTGGAGGTTGGTTGTTGTACGGCCGATGATCTATCTCTCGTAGGATCCATAACCGTGTTCATGTCGCCGCCCCAGACAACCGTGGCCGGGCCGAGCGCGGAGAGCTGCGTCAACACCCAGCCGAAGTTGTCAGGGCCATCCACATTCGGGGCATATGAATTGACAAAGGTCACTTTCTGACCTGCGACGATGCCACTCACCAGTAGTGCTCTGCCTTCCTCGTCTTTTGCCGTGTGCAGTAGCCGAAAGCTGAGACGCCTGTGTATAAGGATCGCAACTCCTCTCGAGTACGTGGAGTAGGATGAAAAGTATCTGTGGCAGCCCCAGCTTTTGGCCGACTGGCGGTCTCTCCCCGGGGTAAAGTGTGTCTCTTGAATCAGGGCCACGTCTACATCGTGGCGTCTGAGATAGTGCAGAATTTTCCTAGATTTAGCCGGGATGTTACCGCCTCTTATATTCCATGTTAAAACATTGAACGGGGCAACTTTGCTCTTATTTCGGACCACATTTCTGATTCAGCGGGCGGCCATGGTCTGGTTGAGCCAGAGCTGCTGACTGGGTCTGTACGTGAGGGATGGGAGTCTCGATGCGATGATGTGTAAGGCAGCGAGTAGGGAGCAGGCGGCGAGCGGGACAATCGGGAACTGGTGGCGTTGAACTTCCCCATTAACTTTGTAATGTTCAAACTTCGGGCAAACCCCAACAGGCCCAAGACGTAACTCTCCCGAGGGTGGGCAACCCCGAACATGCTCACCGGGAGGTTCCAACTTTCCCAACCCCAAACCAAAACGGCCATTGGAGTCGCCATGCCGAGACGTGAGGTCCACACCTCGCCGGACAGACTCAACTCAGGCTAACAGTAACTTAACAGTAGCTGAGCTAGGGGCACCTGGGGTCTCCCAAGTGTCCCAGCCCCGACTTGTGCTGCTGTAAGTGGTCTGGCCCACTCAGTGCTGCTGTGCCGGGTCTTGTGTCCAGCCATGTCCAACCATTTAAGGAGGGTTCCTGGGGATTCTGTCTCTTTGCGGTCTGGGGCCAGCCTGATTCCGATCCGGGAGACCTAGACGGTCCAGGAACAGATTTGCTTCATCTGGGGTTTGGAAAAATTGGACCTTTCCCTCGTGTTGGACTCTTAAGCGTGCTGGATAAAGCATGGAATACGGCAGTTGGCTGTTGCGCAGTCTCTGTTTGACGCTAGCAAAAGTTTTCCTTTGTGACTGTACTGCCGGGGAGAAGTCAGGGTAAAAATGGATTTTGTCCCCGTCGTGGCTCAGTTCGCCTTTTTCTCTGGCGAGGCGGAGCAAGGAGTCGCGGTCTCTGTAGTTCAGCAGTCTCGCTATTATGGGCCTAGGGGGAGCTCCTGGAGCAGGTCTTGTCGCGGGAATCCTGTGGGCTCTCTCGATTATGAATAGGCGGGATAGGGATTCGCGGCCGAATAGAGTGGTGCATAAGGCTTCCACAAAGTCTTCCATTTTCTCCTGCGTTTGATGTTCTCTCACCCCGACTATCCGTAGATTATTCCTCCTCGACCGACCCTCGAGGTCCTCGCACTTGGCAGCGGTTAGTTTCATTTGCGATTCCAGCTGCGAAACTCTATTAGTTAGGGATGCCGAACTGTCATTGAGATTTGACACCCTCTGCTCCATCTCGTTTAGGCGTTCGGCCTGGGAGTCCATACGGTGTTGCATGAGATCGACTTTGGACGCGAGACCGTCCATTTTGTTGCTCAGGCTGCCAATGCCTGCTTTTAAGTCAAGAAGGATTTCTTTGATTTCAAAGGGGTTCTCAGCCACTTCATCCTGGTGGGAGCATTCGGACGATGAAGCTTAGTCTTCTGGGTGGTGAGGGGCTCTGGGGGTCGGGCCACTCTCAAAGTTTAGCTTCCTCTGAGATTTATTGTTTTTTCCCATCTTGGCTGTGAGAATGGAAGCATCGAAAATGAGTTGCAGGTGGTCTAGTTGTGCTTCGAACCCCCTCGGGACCCACCTCCGGGCTGGGGTGGCCGCGGCTGGTTGTATGTGGTGTTTGATCAGAAATGCAGGGTGGGAGGGGCGGTTTTCGTCATGCGCCGAGCTCTCCACTTTTTGCGCTGCCTCCTTGATGGGTTACAGTGGAAGACCGGCGTGGGAAGGGTGTTGCCCGCAATGTGAGCGGGGGGTTGACCGTTGAGGAGCTTCGTTGGCTCGTGGCAAAGATGTTTACAGAGGATTTGTGCCAGGGGGCAAAGTGTTGGGCAATTCCTTGTGCCCCTGTTTTGTTGTACAGGGCCGTGTTTTAGTCTGCGGCAGGGAGGATGCTCTTCCCTAAGTGGCGGGGTTCAGGTCGTCCAGGTGGACGGGGCCCCCCAGGTGCCCAGTGTGTGCGGATGCCACACCTTTCCCGGCCCAGCGGGTTGCAGGAGTGAATGGTTTGCCGGGGGGCGCCGTGCTGCTCGCCTGTTCCTGCCACTGCAGGTGAGGCCGCTGTCGAGTCCCGAAGGCGGAGGGGGGGACAGCGCCGTCTCCCCACCACTCCTTACCTCCCGGAACGACCCCCCCGGGCGTCCGCCAGCCCCGTGAACGTGGACACCTTCAGGGGGGACTCCCGCTCTCCCGCCGTGTCGCTGCAGCTCCGCTATCGCTCGCCGCCTCTAGGTGGGTGTGGGGGTTCTTGCTGGGCCGTTGGCTGTCGTCCACGTCTGTCGCTCCACGGCCCTCGGTTGGGAAGCCGGATGCCGGAGCCGCAGGTGCAGATTCAGGGGGTGGGGGAGGCTATGGCGTCTTACGGCCGTCTTCTCTGCTCTGGCGATGGCTCCAGGCGGGGGAGGGGGTGGTCAGGATCTCCCGCCGGCTCTCCGCTGTTAGGCGCGTGCTCCCCGGGCCGCTGCCGACTCCTTGCCAGGATACTGGGCCCGCGTCTCGTGGGTGGCTGGGGGGGCGCATTGGGCTCTGCAGTGAAGGAGCTCAGCTCTTGATGCGCGGGGCCGAGTGACCGACCCTGCCAGTCTCGGCAGCCAGGCCTCCCGGGCTGAATCTCGGGCTGGGAGCTCCGATTTTGCACGAAACTTCGGGGTGGCATAGCTGGGGACATCAGCAGTTCATGCACAGACAGACTGGGGCTCAGTAACGCCAGGATCCGCAGGATTTTCCAGGATTGATGCGGGGCTACGAGGGAGCTCTGACCTAAGCGGCCATCTTGGATGGCCCTCTAGCGCCCTCTACAGTCTGGCATTCTAAGAATGCATTTGAACCTATGGCACACTCGTGAATTACTGGCTCAACGCAAGTGTTGCGAGGGGGACGTAACTTCCTGCAGGTTCTGCTTATGCACTAAGGTCACAGAAACCCTGGAACACATCTTGTTATTGTGTCCAGCTTTAGTTCAGGAGCATCTGAAATTCTTTTCCTATCATTGTAGCTATTTGGGGAATTTGGATCCAGCACAGAGGTGGTCCACTTTGTTGTGCACGACAAATGTCTCCTTACAAATTGCAGTTGTCAACTTTCTCTATGCAGTGAAATTGACTTGCTGAAGAATTTTGAGTTCATTTATTGGTGCTTCTTATTCTCTGTGTGTTTTGGTAACTTTTAATTCGTCTGATGTTTTATATTAACTGAATTTTTTTTTTAATGATTGTTAGTTTTGTACTACTAATTTTCTAATCATGAATTCTTTATGCTTATGATTGATTGAATGTAAAGTTTTATATTGAAAAGTTGATTTGTTTCAACATTATGAATATTAATTAAAAAAAAAAAATGTCCATTATTTCCATTAGCATAGTACAAAATGTGAATGGAAATGTTGGAAAATCTTATTGAATCTAACTACTTTACTGAACAATTTAAAGTAGATGGAGTCTGTAAGCTTATTAGGTTTTTTTTTAACTGTGAAAGGTGGTTCCTAAAGGAACCTTTTGGTGGTGTTTTCTATTTATTTATTTTTATTTGTGTGCAGGAGAGGCCAGGAAGAAAGCTGGGAAGGGAAGTAAGGGAAGGGGTAGCAAGCACAGCTATGGAGGAGCAGGTAAACAGGGGGAGTTATTTGTTGTGCATTAAATCTAAGGTAGGGACAGTGTTTCTCATGCTCTTAGAACTGCTCCCCCCTGCAGAGTGGTGTGTTGCAGTATATACAGAGAACAGTTGTCTTTGAAAGATATGGATCAACAGCTTTTTTAGAACTTGCAGAGTAGCTGGTGGGATCTTGAGCCCCACAGGAGTAGCCTGTGTGGTGGCAGTATTGGTTGAGGAGGATGTGGTACAGGAAAACAGCCTACTACTACCTGAGAAAGGAACAGCCTTTCTCAGAGCATTGCAGTGGTTGGATTTGGTGCCACAGCGCATGGAGGTGGTCCCACAGGAGTACTGCCCAGGTTATCCGCGACTGAGTACAATTTTTGCAATAGGTGCATTTTATCTTAGTATCTTTAGCTATTGGTACACCCCCAACGGTGGTAAAGTATTGCCACACCCATGGTTCTCTCTGAGTGCTAGTGGTAGGCATCTTTCTTCTTCCATTGTCTAGTGGTGGTGATGGCTCCTGGGGAGGACGGATAGCAATTACTGATGCCATTGAGTAAGATAATTAGCAATTCTGCTAATATTCTTCAAAGTATGTGCTGTGTCCTAGATTGATAATCAGTAAAAAATAGGTGTAGGAGCTGTGCAAGGGTACATTTTCAGTTTAAAACTTTCAAGATCAGATGGAAATGCAGTTTCAAACTGTGCGTGAAGCACGGATCCCGTTCGCAAAGTGCGGGCGCGTTCGTGAATATGGCATCATTTTGTGCGTGCTTGTCATCACGTTAAGTCTGCGGTGACATCAGATATTCGCAAACATCGGAAAACACAAAAACAGTGGAAAAAGTTGCAAAAGGTGTATAGAAGTTTTACAAATGTTGCTATGAGGTGGGGAATGCCATAGTTTTAAGTTAAAATGTTGTACATCGGTCGACAATGCGGCTATATTGGGGTTAAGGGTGCCCTAGTCAAAACTCATGAAATTCAGTGAATAAACATTGTTAAAGGGACGTTATGGTTAAGTTGCACTAACAAAAACCTATGAAATTCAGTGAAAAAACTTTGTTAAAGCGACGTTATGGTTGCAAGTAAATCCGAATCCCCCCAGACATTTGCGAGTTATGGTAAGCAAGGAAACCATAACTCGCACCACCATCACGCACTGCTATTAGTAAGTTGTAGGAAAATAGCATGCACTGATAAAAACCCATGAAATTCACTGAACAAAATATAAAAACCTATGAAATTCAATGAAAAAAACTTTGTTAAAGGGACATTATGGTTAAGTTGCACTAATAAAAACCTATGAAATTCAATGAAAAAACTTTGTACAATCAAGTATGTAGTAGTTCATCACACATCTCCAGATGACCCCTAACACTTTTTTTCCAACATTACATTCACAACCTCTTGTAGGGACTTCCTATGAAAATGAAATGCACATGTGATGTCATCAGTCATGTCATCAATCATATTTGTGACGTCATCATTGATGTCATGGGTGTTATTCTTAGCAGTGCACTGTGGTGGCGTGAGTTATGGTTGCTTAGCTTACCATAACTGGTGAATTTCAGGGGTTTTTCGGTCTTACTTGTAAACATAACGTCCCTTTAACAAAGTTTTTTCATTGAATTTCATAGGTTTTTATTAGTGCAACTTAACCATAATGTCCCTTTAACAAAGTGTTTTCATTGAATAGATATATACTTAAAGATGGTAGAAAGGTAGAAAGCAACAGGGACGTTCTACATTAAAAAAAAGAAATACAGCATATCATAGTATCATAATTACATATGTGTCAAAAAAGCAGACCACGCAGTATGTCGCCTCAACAGTTGTTATCCAACCATCGACATGGGGTCAATATATATTTGGTCTGCTTCGGGCTAATTCTGGTTGGTTAGAATATTTAACAGTATGTATCAATTTTGGGGGATTTCAAATTGTTTTGCAGAATTTGAAGGTCAAAAGAGCAATTCAATGTTTCTGGATGTTTTCATGAAATTATATCACCTAGTAGTTGCAGTGATTTAAAGCCGCAAGTCCATGGCAGTAATCACTTTTTCAATTCTATGTCAGATTTCTTATGACATTGGAAAATCATCATTATTGCTCTGATTAATGCGCATTAGTACAGAGAGTACTACATATTTAGTACACAGAAGTTATGATGTTCCAGAAACTCTCAACTCAACTCCCGTCTTAATTTATTTTCCCTTGACTGTAATGACTAACCAGTTACACATGGTCCCTGGCAGTGGCACGTGTGAATGCCTACACGAAGATGTCGCCTACACGAAGATGTCGTCAGACCACTCGACGCGACTCTACTTGGTACCAAGCACTTAGCATCTGTCGCCTCCAAAATCCTCACATTGACGTTCTTTGGCTTGCCAGCAGGATTCCCCTTAGCAGCGATACTTGGCCAAGCCAACACCTCCCAGAAGGACTAGCCAGTGAGTAGTTGACAAACTGTCACCAAATGGGCACGTGACCAGGTCTGGATGGGGAGCCTATCCCAGGCCGCCTTCATTAGGACAGGGCAGCGCGATGATTAGCGAGCCATCTGTCAGGACCCACATGAACATACCTCCTATGCAAGGCTCGAGCTCGATTTTTAAACAGGTGTCTGCAAAGTATCATACACACCGGAAAGGTAATGCTCAATTGGCTGAAACACACCATAGCGTCATCGTTATCGAAGGCGTGCTTTCCCTGCACGTTCCTTCACGCAGATGTCTACTGGGATAAGATGAATATTATACAATTCTATTCAAGTTACATTTCCCCGAAAGATGGGCTTAAGGATGGCTCCTCTGCAACGTTTTTCTTTTTTACTGGTACATGAAGTAGGAAGGAACATCCATTTGCTGTCTTTCATCTCCCCCGTTTCATGGAAGCCTGCAGGACGAAGGCGGTAGCATTCCTTCCCTCTGTCTTCTGACGAATCAAACATCAAACTGGACTTTGTGTTAGTCTTGCAGACTGCGGTTTCTCTCAGAGGTGCTTACCAAATATAATTAATTCTCAGCTCCAAATCTCAGAAACGTGTGGTAGGTCCGCGCTGTTCAAAATCGCATAAAGCCCCCGAGCTGCAGGGCTCTGCCTCGGATGCCACGTACCGAGACTTGCCTGCGTCACTTACTTTCCTTGTTTGGGCCTAACTACGAGGATTGCCGGTGACACTTTGGGATCAGGTTCACATTCAGCCGCTAAAGCTTCATCCAGGTGACTGGCACGAGACATTGCTGAATTACTCAAGCAGCGGAAAGCAGGCCTGCGTTTGACTTTTGATATTTGAAGCATGCTTAATGTATTTAAGTTTCAATCCATCCCCTGCCATTACCTGGTAAATTGCTCAGAGCTTTTCAGTTTAGCATTTGCGCTGGGAACGCATACACTGGCCTATAATCTGCTACTTAAGGTGCCCGCCATTACAGGAGCGGCCTTTAGAGCTGCGTGATGGATGGGTATTTTTACCCCTTCATCGCGTGCTCTCATTCATGTGTCTGGCTGAGCCGTAGCAGGATGGAAAGCGATCATGCGCTTCTCTTTGCCGTCAGATGGCTGTTCAACTTTTCAGCTCTTGATGTTTAATATTCCGCGCACGCAGAATACTGATATGGAATTTCGCCTTTGGTGATTTTTGCCAGAGAAATAAGCTTTGCTCTGCAAATCAAAATACAGAAGGACAGCAAGTCCATTACAGATATTAAATGGGCATTCTATCCAGAATGAACTCGCATCATTATAATTGTCATAATAATAATAATAATAATAATAATAATAATAATAATAATAATAATAATAATAATAATAATAATAATAATAATAATAATAACAGCAACATTGGCTAATTCTGTAGTGAAAACGAATCACTGAAATGTCCATTTCAGATTAAATATTAATTATATTTCGGCAGAAAGGTTGCACATATTTCAGCACTACTGGTGCAGAGCAAGTTGAATTGAAAGTGCAAAGCACAACATGATGTGCATGCCATTTCCAGCAAAAATGCCTGCCCATAACAATGCCTGCCATAGGTGACCTGGCGGAAGCACTTCCAAACCCTACCACCACTTAGTGCCTTGCCTCTTATCTGTTTAGCAAACCGTGGTCACTAACATATGCACCCCTTGCGGATGTGGAGCCTGCTGCAGCTGCGGGACAATGGGGCCATGCATTCTGGCCATGTGTGATTTATACCTGTATATTGCAAGTCTCGAGCCAATCACCCTGAAAGGGGATAGCCACATGGCATTTCAATGCACCTTCAGGTAACATTCTTTTTTTGATAACACATTTTATTGATTTTGAGACAAACAAACAACATAAGCACACTGTCGATACAGGTCATTGACTGTTTCCCACCGTCGTTTCAGACAACATTTTAAATCTGAGTTCACTGCCCCTTTGCAGGAGCTACATTCGATTCCCCTGCTTTGATGGCACCCTGGATGTCGAGGGGCACCACATTCTCTCTTCCTGTCCGCTTATACAAAGTCACCTTTCAATGGGCGTCTTCCCACTTTTGCCATACTTTCTGCGCCTTGGCCGGACATCCTCTGGCCGTGTATACCCTGCGCTCCATTGCAACACAGATGTCTACGTCTGTCATCCATTGTCCATAGCTCGGAGTCGACTCCGACCCCCATTTTTGAGCGATGTTTCTTTTGATAAGTGCAGTAGTGGTGAACACAAACAACTTTTCATGTCTTGTCAGGTCAACTTCATCATCTATTCCCAGCAGAAGTAGCTTAGGATCTCTGGGAATCTCTTTGCCTAGGACTCTAGATAATTCATTACAACATGCGCCCCAGAACTGCTGAATGTGTGTGCATGTCCACAGTATGTGAAAGAAGCTGCCTTCCTCTGTTTTGCATGGCAGGCAGGTTGGATCATTTATCCTTCCCCATTTATAGAGGGCTACTCTAGGATAGTATACTCTGTGCAGTATCTTTAACTGAATCAGCCTGAGCTTTGACGATATGGCTACCTCGCTAGGAAACATCAAAGCTATGACCCATTCTTCCGGTAGTATTGCACCCACATCAGTCTCCCATTTGGTCTGTAGTGCTAGCAATTCTGTCGTGCCAAAGGAGGTTATGGCACTATATAGGACCGACGTCACTTTTTGGGTGATCTGCTCCGGGAAAAGGTTCCTTTCTATTGGGATAAATTCCGGCAATGCGGTCATGTCAGGGAGATTGCCCTGTAGTGCGTGGTGCAACTGAGTGTAATGGTATTGTTCGGTTTGGGGAAGTGCGAGCCTGAGCGCCAGCTCCGTGAATGGAATTACGGTGCCCTCTCTCACGACGTCACCCAATGTAAGTGTTCCATGTTGGGACCAGTGCGGCCATTTGGGAAGATTATATACACCCGGGAGATTTCTGTTATTCCACAGTGGCTGGGCTAGTGACAGCTTATTGCCCCATCCCACAAATTTGTGTGTGTCCGTCCAAATTTGGGTTATATGTGTCTGCATATTGGAGGTGTTTGGTCGGGCCCTTTTCCTATAGAGATATTGCATGACAGGGTTTTCAGGAGTGCCAGCTTCTAATGAACGGTTATGCGGGGCGGATTTGTCCCCGTGCAACTGGTCATTCACAATTGTCAATTGGCTGGTCCAATAGTATGTCTGCATTCGGGGAAGCCCTATTCCGCCCTCCCAAATGGATCTTTGGAGCGTGGCAAGTGCTATGCGGGGGGGCATCGTTCCACAGCAACTTCCGGATTGATTGATCTATTTTCCCAAATACATTTGGGGGGAAGTGAAGTGGGGCATTTTGTAATATATATAGGAGTCGGGGCAGGGACATCATTTTAAAGAGCGCTGCTCTGCCTAGTAGCGTCAGGGGGAGGGATGTCCAGTGTTGGGAGTCTTCCACGAGTCTTGTCATCACTGGATGTACGTTTTTGGGGACATAATCATTAAGATTATTTGTGACGAGTATGCCCAAGTACTTGAACTGCTCCCTTTCCACCTGGTAGGGGCATTGTGGTGGTATCGCTTGTTCTACCTGCCCCAGCGGGAACAGGATGGATTTAGCCCAGTTAACCTGCAGGCCACTGAAGGCGCTGTATTTTTGTAGCAATCCAGTCACTATGGGACAGGATCTTACTGGATCGTGCAGGTATACAAGCAAGTCATCCGCATATAAGGACACTTTGTCTTCCCAGCTTTCTGACCAGCGGAAGCCCTTCCATGTCTCATTACCTCTCAGTATTATTGCGAGTGGCTCGATTGCTATCGCGAATATCATGGCTGACAGTGGGCATCCTTGTCTGGTTCCTTTTCCTATTTCAAAGGGGTTTGATACGTAACTGTTTACTTTTGTGACTGCTATTGGTGATTTATACAGTAGTTTGACCGAGCTCATGAATTGGGGCCCGAATCCCATTCTTTGCATTATCTCCCAGATCGCTTCCCAGTTCACCGAGTCGAACGCTTTTTCAAAATCTACCGCCAACAGGGCTAATGGGCCTTGAATGGCGGGCGCGTTTTCTATCGCTGTATGTAAACGATGTATGTTCATGCGCATGGATCTTTGCGGCATGAATCCACATTGATCTGGGTGAATCAAGGCGGATATAATTGGTTGGAGTCGGTTAGCTAGTGTTTTCGCTAGGATTTTGGTTTCAGTGTTGATGAGAGAAATCGGTCTGCTTTGGGTAATACCACTATAATGGCTTGTTTCAGGTCTCGTGGAAGGAATCCCTCACTGTGGGAGGTTTCATACATTTTCAGTAAGTGTGGTGTAACTATGTTTGTACCTATTTTTTTCCACACCTCTACCGGGAAGCCGTTGGGTTCCGGGGTTTTCCCGGGTTGGAGGTCCGCCATGGTTGCGGACAGCTCGTCCTCCATATGTTAGTGTCTAGGAGGGCAGTTTGCTCGGGTGTTAGAGAGGAAAGGGTGACTCCCGATAGGATTGTGGTATCAATGGGGGAGGTCGGTGCTTTGTAGAGCTCCCTATAATAGGAGGCGAACCCCTCTGCGATGTCCCGATCCGCCGTTAACAGTGTGTGCCCCTGTGCCCTAATCGCTCTGACATGTCTGAGCCCTTCATCTCGCTTCTCCAGCCATGCCAGCATTTTGCCCGCTTTATCCCTGGTTTCGTACACTCTGGCCCGCATTGCTGTGTGTGCCTGTTTGGCGTTATCTAGGGCAACGTTCTGTAGTTGCTTTTGTGCTAGTTGCAATGCCCGAAGAGATTCTGGTTGACCTTGGGATATATGAGCTGCCTCTGCCCTCTGCACTCACAATTCCGCTTCCTGGATTGATTTAGCTTGTCTTTTCTTATGGGCCGCGATCCAGGAGATAAGTTCCCCCCTTAATACTGGTTTATATGCTTCCCATACGGTTGTTGGGCTTCCCACAGAGTGTTCATTCACTTCAAAGTACAATTCTGTAGTTTTTTGTACATGCTCCAACAGCTCTGGGAAACCCAGGTAGTAACCGTTTAGCTGCCAGGTAGGTGGCGGGGTCGGGCTATCGATGTTAATTTCTATCATGAGTGGGGAGTGGTCTGATATGCCTCTGGGTAGGAACTGTGCTGCACTTACTAAGTGTATTTCGGATGTTGGCAGAAAGAAATAGTCAAGCCTTGATAATGAGGCATGTGCCCCAGATAGGAACGAGTATTCCCTCGTGCCAGGGTGTAGATGCCTCCACACATCTTTCAGTCCCATGGCATCCGTAAATGTGGCTAATTTGGTACGCGTGGAGGGGTTTCTCGCGCGGACGTGTGTGCGATCAAGATCCAGGTTCATTTCCTCATTGAAGTCTCCCCCCACTATCACCAAATTCGAGGGATCTGCAGTAATTACAGGTGTTAAGTCGTCAATTAGGGAGGTGAATAAGGTCAGTGGTGTGTAAATGGCTAACATGGATATGGTGCGCTCCCAGAGAGTCCCGGTTATATGTACAAATCTGCCCCTGTGTCCAGTGCAACGTATAACAGCTTAAAAGGTAATCGCTTGTGTATTAGGATCAGAACTCCCTGGGCCCCCATGGATAAGCCTGAATGCAATGCTATGCAGTAATTTGTTCGCTTGAAGAGGTTGCAGTTCGTGCCAGCTAAGTGGGTTTCCATTAGGAAAGCTGCGTCTGGCGCATGTCGATTTAGTTGTTGTAAAACAAGGTGCCTCTTAATGCTACTGCCCAGCCCGTTCACATTCCAGGTCATAATCTTAATGGATTTGCTGTTATTCCTATTGTTGGATTCCATCATATTGGATAGGCATTGGGTGTGATGGGTTGTGTTGTGTGTGTCCTGTGGTAGTGAACCTTGTCTCTCTGGTGGGAGCCAGATCCAGACCTAAAGTGTGCTGTAACTTCTCTGCCCGAGTGGAGCCACGGGCCATCTTAAAACAAAGAACTAAACAATAAACAAACAAATTCTGATGCAACTTCAAACTCCCCTACCCCCTCCCCATACTCCGCCCCAACAGAAGTATCTGTCGCCCGAACATCAGTCCGAGCTCGCCAACGGTTTGCTCAGACAACAATTAACAACCCCTACAACTTCTACAACTTTTCCCAAGTAACTAGGGGGGTGCGTGCGTCCGAAACGGCCGCTATATGTCTTCTCATCCATGTCAAATACCTTGCTGCGTTGCTTCCTTTGGATGCCGATCCCCGTGATGGAACCCGCCACTTAGGTGATCGCTGCTGCCTTGTCTCCCCTCTCAGCCCTCCCCCTCAAGTGGTGGCATAATGTCATCACGGTTCGGTGGATGGTCCGGGGGGGGTCTCTGACCGGAGGATTGCCAGGGTGCGCGGGTCTGTTTCTTCGATTCGGTCTCCAGTCGCCATCTATGTGTAGTTCTGCCCACCTCCATGCCTCTTTAGGGTCAGTGAAGTGGACCGTCGTCCCTTTGTGGAACATTTTCAGTTGGGCTGGAAAGATTACGCCATATTTGACATTTAGAGAGCGCAGCTGTTTCTTGATTTGCTCAAATGATTGCCTCGCCTTTTGCACTTCTCTGTATAGTCGGGAAATAAAGCAATTCTGGAGCCATTGTGGGTTATCGAGCCCCTCGTGATTTGCAGCAATGCATCCCGGTCCCTGTAATTTAGGAACCTTGCCACCACCGTGCGCGGCAGGGACCCAGGCAGGGGACGTCCAGTGGGCACTCGGTAAGCTTGTTCTAACAAGAAGAATTTGGAGAAACTCTTTTTATTGAACAGATCGATGAGCCAGGAACAGTTCCATGCAGTCACCTTCGGCCTTCTCAGGCAAGCCTAGAATGCGTACATTGTTCCGTCTCGATCTGCCCTCTCCTTCGTCTACTCTCGCTTCCAGTACCTTCAGGCGGGCCGTAGTTTTATGCAGTTGCTTCTCCAGGTTCCTCAGTCCGTCCTCCGTCCCAGATATGCGCTGCTCGGCCTCACCGGTGCGGGACGTTAACTTTTGAAGGTCGTTACGTAGTAGCGAGATATCCACGCTTATTCCATCGATTTTCTGTTCCATGGAGGCATGGGAATTGGCGATCGCCGCCATAATGTCCTTCAGAGAAATTGCTCCTCTTTCTTCTTCCATTGTTTCACTGCAGTCTTGCTCCACCGGCGCATTCGCTGCGGCAGTGGTGAATTGGTCAATTTTGCTCTGAGTACCCGTTTTTCTGGATTTTTCTTTTCCCATGTCAGAGGTCTTTACACAGGAGTTTCTGCGTAACATATGCCGCCAATGTGTCCGCGTCCGGTAAACACCTTCGCCTTTCGATTTGGGAGGCTATGTGCTGGGGACCAGTTAGGGCTTGGCGCGGGGATAAATCCTGGTTTGAGGTGCCTCCAGCCCTTCCTTGTGTAGGCTCCTCACTTACTTTCATGCTGTGGAACAGCCGTGTGCCGCATGTAGGGCGTTCGTATGAGTTGGCCTGATCGCCGCCACCCGTGCCTCCTCCCCCAGCTTAGGCGGACACCCGAGGGAGTTTCGTCCGTGATCGCTGCCCCTTCCACCGGGACTGTCCTCGTATGCGTCCTCTTCAGTCGTGACACTTTCTTCTCCCCCGGAGCACCTGGCGGATGAGTGGGGAGTGCGCCACTCCTCTCAGCGGGATGGATGTTGGGACGGAGGCGAGGGGCGCTCCTCTCCCGGTCAACCTCCGCACAGCTCCGCTCCGTGCTTCGCTGTATGTTACTGTCCACCTGCACCCGCCCCACTCCCTACACCTCTCATCCCCTTTGCCGGCGTCCGTTCACAATCTCGTATCTTTGCTGCGTAGGCAGGTTCACATCGGCATCACGTAGTATGGCGCAATCTTGGAAACGCTTCCTCGGGACGTTTCGGGGAGATCTCTGTCCTTCGGTCGCCTCGCTGTTGCACTTTTCGCTATAATTTCCTCCTGAAAATTTGCAGCAGCGGCCCCCTTGCCGAGAGTCTGATTAAAAATTGTTGTTCGACACGGATGGCAGGTGATTTAAGCAGAATGTATGTAGCGGGCCCGGGCACTCGAAGGCTCACGTCCGCATTGTTCCGTAGCTGGCCACGCCCCCACAGGTAACATTTTTGCTATGAATTAAATAACTGCCATCGGCATCCCCAAAGCAAGCAGGATGGTCCAAAATGTATCTGTCGATTAAAAAGTAGCATGGCCTTAGCACACATAAGGCATGCCCACAACGGCAACATTGGGCCTTATTCATCACCCCAGTAAACCCAACCCAAAGGCATACCACTATCAAGCACATGTACCACTTAGCCATGGTATTATGGATGGAACCTCACACCCAAAACAATGATGGTATTGCATGTGCATGCCAATGACATAGCAGAGTCATGCAGATATGTTTATGACTTGCCAGCATAAATCGTTGCATGACCCGTCTTGCCTACCTGCATGAACACAAATAGACTCTGATACCTTCTTTGGACCTATTCAGTCAACCATCACCGACACAGAGTATGTCACAGATGTAGCCGCCCAATTATCTGTCCTCCACTTATCAACCGTGGGACATGTAAGAAGTCACAGAGGGAATGTACTCCTCCCACAAGCACTTGCTACAGCTGCCAGTGCGTCCCTGGTAAATGCACAGGCCTTTGGCGATTTATTTTTCCAGACAGGACCAGTTCAGGTTCTGAAAATGGTAAAAGAACCAGCCTTGCGCATGCATGATCTAGACACAGAAGCCACCCTTGCCCTCTCAATGGGAATAGAAGAGCCGCTGGAGCACACAACCACCTCAATAGAGCAGGACTTGGCAATAATTTGCTGCTTTGCCGATCAATCATTTTAAATCATGGTTAGACTAGCACAGCCCTCCTGAAGAAAACACAAACTACCCTGCAACAACAAGCATACCAAATGATGCAGCTTCGGTGAACAAAGGGACAGCTGACCTGTTGCAGAGATTCTGGACTTAGTACATGGCTCATACATCAGTATGGGGAGCCTTTTATAAGATGTGTGGGAGGTGTTCTCAAAAAGCCTGTAGTAAATGTAACTTACATACTCACATTTGTTCACGTGGTGCATATTATCCATCAAAAACGGGGTCCTGACCCTAATGAGGGGACCATCAGCAGCTTCAGGAATGGATTGCAACAAGTTGCATGACCTGGCATGTACCCTCGATAGAGATAGATTTATTTTGTCTAATGGAGACCAGGTTTTGATGCCAGTAGATGAGGTGTGGACATTCAAATGCATGCTTCATAGAACGTTCACTGCTTAGTGGTACTGTGTTATGTTTTCGACATTGCTTTATTTCCTGATGCACCCACGCCACCAGAGCTTTGCAATGTGCACACATGTGAACTGACACAAGTGCACAATTGCTGAGGTACAGGAGCTCAGTATGATGCGGTGTTGCCTTTAAGTAAGGACCCTGTGGCCCCTTTGGAAATATGGTAAACAAAGTGGAGGATACAACTATTTAGATAATCATTTTAAACCAGTGTTCAATCATGCATTTGTCTTAACTGATTTCGAAGGCCATAGGTCGTAGGCCATGCACTCAAGACTCTAGGGCCTGGCCACAACCACCACAGCATAACACAGTCATAGAATCAAACACCCATCAAATATCCACAACCAAAAGTTTGTGTACTGTTTCATTTGTAGAGTTGTATGTGAGGTTTTGGCTAGGGTATGCAGTTAAGATTGTAGAGTTTGTAACAAGGACTGCAGTGTTTGTGAGGCTATTTATTTTATGCTTACTGGTTGGTTTTTTGTGGTTGTATGCAGTTTTTTCATGACATGGGTAACTGGATCAGACATACTTTTTGATCTCTGTGATAAAAGAAATGATCATATGTTAGAGTAGGTAGTTCATAATGAGTTATTGCATTGCATAGTAGTAATTTCAGTATGTTTTTGACCCTCATATTTAGTACTTTACAAGTACTATAGTTCAAACCAGTGTACTGCACAATTTGCTCAGTTTCTGTGTTTGTTTTCTAAATCATTGGGTCTGTGGGAAAAAAATCCATGCTGGATTAAAGAAAAAAACTTCTATGTTGTGGTACAATATATTTCTTTCATTGCTTTACTGTGTATTTATTCTTTCTTGCTAATCTTCTATCTGTTGACTTGTTGCAGATTTTCGGGGCAATTAGAGACCTGTTGGCGTATTCTAATTGTTTATTTCTACTTTTATGCTATTCATCTATCTGTTGGGTTGTTACAGATTTTTTGGGACAGTGAGATACCTGTTGGCGTATTCTAACTGTATATTTCTTGTTACATTTTAGTGGTATTTATTTATCTGTATGCTTATTGCAGAATCTTGGGGCAGTTAGATACATGTTGGCGTACTCTGTGCACAGTTTTGAAGTTGAAGTTTTGTTTATGTTCATACATAGATTACGTATTAAATTTTGGTTTTAACAATATTAAGTAAGCATTTACAAGGTTTGCTGGCAATATCTGCTTTAGAGTAATGGTACTATCATTACATTTGAACCATCCACAATTCTTTTTTATATATGCTGTGTAGTGACCTGCATTGGTTGTGGCTCCTGCGTGGTAGATTATATAGTTGTGAAGGTTTTCTTACGAAGTGATACTTGACCATGTGTGAATCCAGTCAGCTTACAGTTGTTTTTGGTACCATCTGCATTGTAACATAAAAACATTACTATTACGTATTTACTATGTATCTGTATTTGTAAGGTGGAGTAATTATCTGAATTGCAGGTAGTACATAATCTGCCATGGTTTGCATTTTGTACAAGTTGCTGAAATGGAATGGATTCACAGTTAGGTATGGATACATACACAAAACATTCATTAGGGACTTGTTCCTGTGCCACATGGTTGCCGAGAGTGCATGTATGTTTCCACATGTATGAAATCTGGAAGATTTCATTTATAAGTATGTTTTTGTTTTCCAGTACTTGTAGTAAGTACATTAGAAATTATTGTGGATCTTCTTGTGAGTTTATAGTGAATTTGACAATTCCAGCACAGTAGTCCAATTCTTGTCTTATTCCATGAACACTGTAAGTGTTGTCAGGATTGTTGCTTGCATTTCTATGAAGGACTAACATTTGCAAACACAAATGGTCTGTACTGTTTAAGTAAATGTTCTCAATAATTAATGGCAATTGGAATATAATATTTGTTGCAAAATTTGCGTAGCAATTTATAGCAGTTATATTAGAAATTTTAAATGGACCTGACATTTCTGTGTCAAAGTCATTTGTTCGGAGTGTGTCAGGCCGATTCATGGAAAAAATGTGCGCCGAAAATCCCGGCGCAGAGGGGCCAATACGTGCGCTGCGCCGAAAATTAGCGAAAAGCGCAGGGAAACCAGCGCACGTCGATTCATGGAAGTCCGTGCGCAAGAAAAGCAGAGGACGTGCGCTGAAAAAGCACGCGGCGCAGGCCGGCGCACAGGTCAACCAACGTCGTGCGCCACGGCCACTGCGCTATCACTCCGAGCGCAGCGCACAGCTCTAAAGTAGGCGGAACACAGGGCGGGACACTCGGAATGGGGAATAAAATGGGGGCACAACACTCGGAATGGGGAAGAATGTGGGCGGCACGGGGAAAGTTTAGGAGGCAAGTGCGCGGAACGCCCACACGCTCGCATTACAACACGTATTCATGGAATAGAATAGGGCAAAAAGCGCACGCTTCAAAGCAGCGCACAGGCACAAACAGGCACAAACACGACCGCCACAAGAAAGCAGGCGGTAGCGTCTCTGCGCCTGCAAGAAATGTGCGCTAAAAGGTGCGCCAACAAATAGCACCTATATACAGACATGATCAATGTCCAATACTGTGGCCCTCCAGGACAAATGACGTACAAAGGTACCCAAAACACAGACACGCGCTGAGAGAAAAATAAACGTAGTGCGTGTAATACCGGGGTGCGCGGGAAGTTGCACACGCGATATGGCGGTTACGTGGATTTCAGGGGTGCGCGGGAAGTTCCACACGCGATTAGTCAGGGTACGTGGATTGCAGGGGTGCGCGGGAAGTTGCACACGCGATATGGCCGGGTACGTGGATTTCAGGGGGCGCGGGAAGTTCCACACGCGAATTAGTCAGGGTACGTGGATTGCAGGGGTGCGCGGAAGTTGCACACGCGATATGGCCGGGTACGTGGATTTCAGGGGGCGCGGGAAGTTCCACACGCGCGATTAGTCAGGGTACATGGATTGCAGGGGTGCGCAGGAAGTTGCACACGCGATATGCGGGTACGTGGATTTCAGGGGTGGCGCGGGAAAGTTCCACACGCGATATGGCCGGGTACGTGGATTTCAGGGGTGCGCGGGAAGTTCCACACGCGATATGGCCGGGTACGTGGATTTCAGGGGTGCGCGGGAAGTTCCACACGCGAATAGTCAGGGTACGTGGATTTCATGGGTGCGCGGGAAGTTCCACACGCGATATGGCCGGGTACGTGGATTTCAGGGGTGCGCGGGAAGTTGCACACGCGATATGGCCGGGTACGTGGATTTCAGGGGTGCGCGGGAAGTTCCACACGCGAATAGTCAGGGTACGTGGATTTCATGGGTGCGCGGGAAGTTCCACACGCGATATGGCTGGGTAACGTGGATTTCAGGGTGCGCGGGAAGTCCCACACGCGAATATGTCAGGGTACGTGGATTTCAGGGGTGCGCGGGAAGTTCCACACGCGATATAGCCAGGTACGTGGATTTCAGGGTGCGCGGGAAGGTCCACACGCGATATGGCCGGGTACGTGGATTTCAGGGGTGCGCGGGGAAGTTCCACACGCGAATAGTCAGGTACGTGGATTTCATGGGTGCGCGGAAGTTCCACACGCGATATGGCCGGGTACGTGGATTTCAGGTGTGTGCGCGGAAGTTCCACACGCGAATAGTCAGGGTACGTGGATTTCATGGGTGCGCGGGAAGTTCCACACGCGATATGGCCGGGTACGTGGATTTCAGGGGTGCGCGGGAAGTTCCACACGCGAATAGTCAGGGTACGTGGATTTCATGGGTGCGCGGAATTTCCACACGCCGATTATGGCCGGTACGTGGATTTCAGGGGGCGCGGGAAGTTCCACACGCGAATAGTCAGGGTACGTGGATTTCATGGGTGCGCGGGAAGTTCCACACGCGATATGGCCGGGTACGTGGATTTCAGGGGTGCGCGGGAAGTCCCACACGCGATATGGCCGGGTACGTGGATTTCAGGGGTGCGCGGGAAGTTCCACACGCGAATAGTCAGGGTACGTGGATTTCATGGGTGCGCGGGAAGTTCCACACGCGATATGGCCGGGTACGTGGATTTCAGGGGTGCGCGGGAAGTTCCACACGCGAATAGTCAGGGTACGTGGATTTCATGGGTGCGCGGGAAGTTCCACACGCGAATTGGCTGTGTGCTCCCAGGCATTACCTGTACACCCTCCACGGCCCCTGCAGGCAGCACACACCACAGGGAACTACCCTGCACACCTGCTCATGTCTCCCACCACCCCCACCCCCCATCCACCAGGGACACCCTCCACCAGGCCCCCACCCATGTCTCCCACCACCCCCACCCCCAGCACTGTGGGGAACCTGCCAGCAGGCCCCCACCCATGTCCAACCCATGTCTCCCACCACCCCCACCCCCATCCACCAGGGGCACCCTCCACCAGGCCCCCACCCATGTCTCCCACACCCCCACCCCCATCCACCAGGGGCACCCTCCACCAGGCCCCACCCATGTCTCCCACCACCCCCACCCCAGCACTGTGGCAGCCTGCCACCAGGCCCACCCATGCTTCCAACCCATGTCTCCCACCACTCCCACCCCCCAGTCTGGCACCATGCATACCATCCCCAGGCCGCCCACCCATTTCTCCCCCAACCACCCCCCCCCATCCACCCGGGACAGCCTCCACCAGGCCCCCACCCATGTCTCCCACACCCCCACCCCAGCACGGGCAGCGCACCTTCCCACCAGTCCCACCATGTCTCCACCACCCCACCCCCCATCACTGGGGGCACCTGCCACAGGGCCGCCACCCATTGTCCAACCCACTGTCTCCCACCACCCCCCCCCCATCCACGGGGTAACCCTCCACCAGGCCCCACCCATGTCTCCACACCACCCCCCACCCCCATCCACCAGGGGCAGCCTCCACCAGGCCCCCACCCATGTCTCCCACCACCCCACCCCCATCCACCAGGACACCTCTCACCAGGTCCCACCTCATGTGTCTGCCACCCCCCACACCCCAGCACTGTGGGGCCACCTGCCAGCAGCGCCCCACCCATGCTCCACACCTTGTCCCACCACCCCCTACCCCGCCATCCCAGGGGACACCTCTACCAGGCCCCCTGTCATGTCTCCCATCACCGCCCCCACCCATTCGTGCAGGGACACCCCTCCGACCCGGCCCCACCCATGGTCTCGCCCACCCCCAGCCCCCATCCGCATGGGGCAGCCCTTCACCAGGCTCCCACTCATGTCCCTCTCACCCCCACCCCCACATGCAGGGGCAGCCTCCACCAGGGCCCCCACTCATTTCTCCCACCCCCCACCCCCTCCACCATGGGCACCTCCCAGGCCCGCACCATGTCTCCCACCCGACCCCCATCACAGGGACCCCTCCACCAGGCCGCACCCATGTCTCCCACCCCCACCCCATTCCCACCGAGGGCACCTCACCAGGCCGCCACTCATTTTTCCCCACCCACCCCTATCATCCAGGGGCCCCTCCACCGGCCCCACTCATGTCTCCCCCCCCAGACTGGGTGACACACCTCCACCGGCCCCCCCTGTCTCCACCCCGCCCCCCAGCAGTGCCGGGGCACTGTCCAGCAGCCCCCACCATGTCAACCTGTTCCCGCACGCCCACCCCTCCACAGGACCTTTCCAGGGCCCACATTCCCCCCACCCCCCCTCCCCAGTACCTACCCCCAGGGCCCCTCATGTCCCCACCACCCCACCCCTGCACCAGGACCCCCACCAGCCCCCACCATGTCTCCCACACCCACCCCCCAGCAGTGTGGGGGCACCGTGCACCAGTCCCCCATGTCCACTCATGTCTCCCACCCCACCCCCATCACTGGGGCACCGTCACGGGCCCCACCATTTCCCTGGCCCCGGTCTGACGATCACATCATGGCAGCTAATGGCCACCAGCACACACCAGGAAGGATTGCATCACCCACAAGTGATGCATCACTTGACACAACCAAAGGCAAGTATGCAAGGAACACATGTCGTCCACACGCGATACAGAATGGGTGCAGTGAATGTCAGCGCATATCATGACAGTAAGACGAAAGGAAATTGACCAATGTAGTAAATAAAATGTATTAAAAACACAAATAAGTAACTATAACTTACAACTATGTTGCAAGTAAATAAAATGTCCATGTCCGAGAACTAAATGAAATAAACCAAAACAGGCATTCAAAAATATGTTGTCCAAAGCAAAATCATGTGTGGTAGGAATAAGGAAAACCATACGTCATGTTAACATAAGAAAATAAAAATTGTATCTCCAAATAACAATATATACGGATGTTCAGGATCCATGGCCCACACCACAATGACTAATAGTGATAATTAAAAAATATGTACAAAAAGTGGCCATTGCCGAGCTGGTCCAAATAATAAAATAATAAAGGAACCTCGCACTAACTAACTAAAAAACTATAAAAGGCAGCGGGTATCCTGCGGCTCACTTTGTGATGCTGGCATGGCATCCTTGCTCCATGTCATGTCCTGGAGGCGGACTCAGTCCTGGCCCGAGGTCCGCGGGCACCCATGTGCTCACAAAATCCTGCGGCCCCTCGAGGCACTCAGCCGCTCAATGTCCCGCGATGAGATCCGGCCTGGGCATGGCGAGCCGTCTTTCGCCGCTGCGCTCCGCACCATCGCTGGAAACTCTCGCAACGGAACACCGCATGCCAGGTGCGCTGCCTGCGTCGATGCCTCCCCTCTTGATCTTGAGTGGCTGAGCATGATGCCTCCACGCGAGCCCGTGCTGCCTCCGAGCATGCTCTGCAGCCGACGGGCTCGGCTGATTGGTCACCACGACGCCGTCGTGCTCGTTCCCTGCCTGATGAGCCGCACTCTCATCTCTGGGGTCCTTTTGCTGTTTTGTCACCTGCTGGGCCCTCGACTCACTTGGCAGGGTGGGTCCCACGAGCTGCTGCATGGTGGCGGGCAGGTCCAAGGGGGCCTGGTTCCATCTGGGCCGGAAGACGGCAATTGAGAACGACCGGTGGATGCTGCCAGGTAGGAGTGCCGTCAGATTGGCCACACTTACGGAACCGAACATGGCGATCCATGGGGCCACGTCGGCACGGTGGACTTGTGATGACGTGCGTGCTCCTCCGGGAAGGCCGCACGTCATCACGAATCACAGCCGTGCGCATCGCGACCCCAATCAGATTCTCGCACGGCCAGGGTTCCCCGGCCGAGGGAGGGAGTAGTTTGACATTGGACATCCTTCTCCTGCGACGGGCGGGGGGGGCTCCTGCTGGTGCATGGTGTTGATACTCACAGGTCAGGCGGTCAATGCGACAGCCTCCACTGTGACCTGTGCTGCCTCTGCCCTGGCTGTGACTGCAACTGTGCCCGAGCGGGATGCTCCCCAGGCCCCTGTGTGACCATGTCGGGCCTCCGCTCTCTGTGAACACCACTGGATGGTCGTTACCGTCTCCGCGTAGCGGCCCCTGTGGGCTCACCCACCTTCCGTTCAGCCGTGGGGCATCCCGCCGCCTTGCTCACGCGGTCTTCCGCCTTTCTTCAAGCGCTGGTAGAGGGAGACAAGGACACAAGCATCAGGTCTGTCAATGGTCCCTACAGGAAGCAATAGCAGAATGACACCCTGTCAAAGTAATTCCTCATGTCCTCCACACACGATGGGTCGTCCAGGCAAACACCAAGTACGGCATGGTGCAGTGCCTTGACTTTCCATCATGTCCAGTTGACTCTGAAACATTCAATGATATGTACCCACTTGCTCATGGCTCATGTCATATCACATGCACTCACTTCGATCTGGCACATCCACTGGCCAACCACACGCACAGGGCGAAACAAGGTAGTTGGTGCGTCACTGAGTTGTGCATTGTCCCACACATGTGTATGCATCATTGATCACATCACAGACAGCAGGTCAGGCAACAACATGGTACGTTTATGTACTGGCACAGCAACCCACCTATCACCCCCCCATCCCAGGTACAGAGACTGGCATGCCTCATTCCAGATCTGCATGGGCTCCCCATGCGCATTTAACCACAGCAACAACCATGTGGGACCATCACTGGCGCACATGCTACTGGAGTCCCTGAACAACATGCATATGGCCTGGCACACTAAGGCAAGTTTCATAGACCCAGCACACCGCAACATGCCTGTCTCACACAGTATGCTTGGAACTCTACCGCTCAACCCAACGGGCCCCCTCTCCAGGTCTGGGCGTGGAGCGCTGGGCGTACGCGTTCATGGCCTTTTTGGCTGAACTATCGGCCCCGCCCTCACGAGGCGCCGGGCTTTCAAGGGTCCTGGACCCACCTCCTCCGCTTCTTGTCTTCTGGCGTTGCGGGTTGCCACCCCCCCGCGTTGATGCACAGCCAGTCGGCCCGAGCTCTCCCGTCCTTCTTTCCTGGCGCGGGACGATCAAAGGGGCATCTACGCCCAGTATATGCTCCCCGGACACTCAACGGTGGCAGTGAAGTGGTCCCCTCTGCCCCTCTGGCTGGGTTGCCGCTGTGCAGTGTGAGTCCCGAATGGCACCCAGAGGCGGTGTGGGTGGCGCACTGGGTCTGGGTGGGTGCTGGAGCGAGTTAATCCGTTGGGAGTCTTCAGTTCCAGCAGGGCAGGCACCAACTGGCCTGCAGATGGCTGAGTGCGGCCCAGATGAGGGCGGTGCGCGCAGGCGCAGGAGCCGCAGCGTAGCACGTGGGGCTGCAGGGCACTGGGGGGCAGTATTCGGCCTTCTGGCAGACGTGTGTTCCGTGTGTTTTCGGCGTGGCCGCTTGATCGGACGTGATTTGGCAGGTGACTTCGCCGCAGGCTCTGTGAATCGAGAAAGCCCTTAGCGGTAATGGTCAGCACGCATACGCGATTCTATTGACCAGATCTCTCTGCGTTAAGCGCGTCTGACGTGATCCGCCGTTGGGCGTTCCCCACTCAGCA
>PGSH02004107.1:0-32046 GCA_002915635.3 Ambystoma mexicanum
CTGTGGTCAGGGATCTGATTGCATCGGTAATGTCTTCGGGCGTGATTTCTGCTTCTATGGAATCGGCTTGCTCAGGGGACAGCCTGGGGAGCCCTATCTCTTCTAGTGTTTCTAACAACCGTTCATGGGGGACCTGCTCCTCATGTGAATACAGGTGGGTGTAAAAGCGAGTGAAAGTGTCATTTATGCCCTGCTGCATACAGTGTGTGTTTCCACCCTCATCTTGTAGTGAAGTGGTGGGGTGTTTGGGGTGCTCTTTACGGCAGAGCCAGGCGAGTAGTCTGCCCGGTCTGTCAGCCTCAACGTGTGCTCTATTTGTTCTGGCAGTATAATCGAACTTTTCCAGCCTGTTCCACGCAGTTATGTTTCACTCTCTAAGTTTCACAAGGTCCTCTTCCCTCTGTTGGGTGTCTACGGGGGTAGCCTCAAGTCGCTCAATCTGCCGTTCCACTAGGTCTAGTTTCTTCCTGAGCTGCTTCTTGATACCTCCCGCCTTTGCAATTACTTCTCCCCTGGTTACCACCTTTAGAGCCTCCCACACTGTGCTATTGTAAGCTACACTACCAGTGTTAACCTCTAGGTATGCATCAATAGAATCCCGTAATTCTTCTTGGAAAGCTGGGTCCCTCAGGGCGTCTGTGGGCATTTTCCACATGGGAATGGGGGGTCTGGGCCCTCTGTGGTTCCATGTTATCAGAAGCGGGGAGTGATCAGAGATAGTCCTCTCCAAGTATTGTGCTCCACCACCTGGGGTTAGTGTTCCCTGTCTATGAATATGTGATCTAGTCTTGTGTTTAACTTATGTGGGGATGAGTAAAATGAGTATTCGCGTGCTTCAGGATGTTTTTCCCACCACACATCCGTCATTTCCAGCCTCCCCAACATGGCGGATAGTGCTGTCGTAGCGGTCGATGGGTCTCCTAGCTGTGTGTGGATCTGTCCAGCCGTGGGACATGTACACAATTAAAATCCCCCCCCCAAATAAAGAGATCGTTCAGGTAGGACGGTATATTATTGTTAGGGAGATAGGAGTTCATGATGCATACTGCTTCTTGTTCAATGAATCCCCAAATTACGACGAACATACCTTCCGGGTCTATCTCAGTTTTGTCCACCCGGAATGGGAGCTGTGGGTGAATCCAGGTGTAGACCCCTCTTGCGTATTTAGAATAAGTGGTACCAAACCCCTGTCCACCCGTGTTTGTAGCTTGGCCACCGAGTCCGCCGTGCAGTGGGTCTCCTGTATTAATGCTATCATTACCCCTTTTCTGTGCAGGTAGGTTTTAATCCTGTTCCTTCGGAGATAAGTCCTTAGGCCCCTTACATTCCATGTCATTATTTTTATGGTGGTCGCAGCCATAGGGGTTTAGTAACGGATCTGTTGTCCCCCCGTTTCCCTGCCTCTGCCGCCCCCGGGCCTGGACCTGTTAACCAGGGGTCGGTCTGTGTTGGGGCGCGATCCTCATCGTTCCTCCCTCCCTTCCCCCCTCCCTCTCAGTGTCAATTGGAGATTTATTAACTTTAACAATCCTCATTCTAGTGAATAAGGGCAACAAACCTTTCAACTAAAAACTGCCCCCAGCAGTTGCCTTAAACTTGCAGCGCTCGGGGGCACCCAATCCTTCCAGGCCTTTCCGGGCCTCCCGGTGCCGGTGGTGTGTCGGCAGTCGGCCTCCACATGTTGCAGGGGGGTGCATCGGCTTCGTTGTTATTCGCATGGGTCGGTGCGCTCCTGCCCATCATGGCGTACGTAGAGTTCTAGATCTCAAGCGGTCCGGTATTCATTCGGCAGTTGTGCGAACCTTCATTTTCCTGTCGTTTGGTGCTTTCAATGGCCTGTGACTTCCTGCGCAGTGCTTTCCTTATCATCATCAAGGTTGTTGTCCTCAAGCCACATGTTTGCCGCTGCCGGAAAGATAGCTTTCCCCTTGTATAGTACCTTAAGGCGGGACAGGTACAGTAGCATGTACTTGAGGTTTAGCTTGCGCAACCTAGCTTTCACCGGTACAAATGAGTTCTGTGCTAGCTGCACCGCGGGGGTATAGTCTGGGTAAATGACTATTTTGGCACCATGTTTCTCGATCTCCCCTCCTTCTCTTGAGAATCTCAGTATAGTCTCTCTGTCGTGAAAGTTCAAGACTTTTGCAATAATAGGGCACGGTCGGGAGCCTGGAGGGGGCCTCTTCTGAAGTGATCTGTGGGCCCGTTCTATTGAGAAGCCCTGGGTCAGTTTGCCGACCCCGATTTCTTGCAAGAGCATCGTTTCTACGAATTCGGTCGGGTCTGGGCCCCCTGTGTCTTCCGGTACCCCCAGGATTCGGATGTTGCCGCGTCGGGCACGTCCTTCAGCGTCCTCTAATCGCGCCTCTAGCCACGCTACTTGCAACTCAAGGTCTTGGACCTTAGATTTAAGTTCTGTGGTGTCGTTAACATTGTCTTGGAGCGTTGCCTCCGTTGTGGCCACCCTTTCTGTAAGGTTACGGGCCTCCTGTCTCATCAGTTGCATGTCCGACTTGATTTCATCGATCCTGGTTTCGATGGACATCAGTAGCGCCGCTATGGCTTGTAGCACTTGCGTATTTGTCGGATCGTCCTCCTTAGCCGTCGGGTCGTCTGCTGCCTCTGTCCCCTGTTGTTGTTTCGCCCTGACCGTGGTGAAGGAGTCCATGGTCGCAGTTTTCAATTTGCTTTTGGGGGGCGACATCGCCTGTCTTTGGGCGTGCTCCGCGGCCTTTTCCCGTTCAGCGGGGACGTGTATGTAGGATCGATTGCGAGGGTGGTCGTTGCAGATGGGGAGTCGTCAGCCCGCGGATGTTCCGGAGGGAACCACCCGTCGCCTTCTCTCTTCTTCGTGTCTCTCTGTGTCTCTCGCGGCCTCCCGCCAGCCAGCGCCTCTCCTGCACGCGGTCTCGTGCTGAGGGTCCCCCTTCGTCTCTTCCTCCCGGCACTCGGTCTCGGAGATAGAGACCCGGGTCACAGCCGGCTGCGGGGGTCCGCCCCCCCCGGGTGTTGCCGGATCACTGGGTTGGACGCTGTGGGCCCTCCTCTCTCGCCTCTGGAGGCTATCCGCCCTCCAGCGGTGCGTCTCAGATGGGGCCGGCAGGTGCCGCCATTTTGTTGGGCCGGGGCCTCCTCTCTGTTCGCTTCGGTTAACCGTTATCTCGGTCCGATCTTCTTGCGGAAACTTCGTCGAGGGTAGGGAAATGGTTCTTCTTCCCGTAGCTACTTCAGGAGTGCTTGTTCAGCTAAAGCAGGCCGAACAATTCGGTCCGTTGTAGGATCTCGGGCAGGAGCGCGAGGAGAACACGTCCTCACTCCATGCGCGCTGGCCACGCCCCCTGAAAAAGCCCATACCAGGTGAGTTCCCCTTGCCCCCTGATCCCCTCCCTAACCCCCTTTCCCCTTCGACGTTCGGCCCCTCCTGGTTGACATCACCGGGTGTTAGGCAGAATCCTGTGCAATGCCCTTAGGGACCACTACCCACAATTAAGACTACCAGTGGTAATATAAGTTCACCTTTGGTACAAGCCTGTACTACTATGTTAAAGTGGTAGCAGTAGCGGAGCAGCCAGGCTTATCTCAAGAGTATATGAGCAATAGCAGAGATTGCACAAATGGACCACAATTACTGTGACTCAAGCAAACATTGACTCAAGGTTTCAGGTACAAAATATAAGTACATTTATTTTAAACCATCTGTAAAACACAACACTTCTATAAATTTAAAACCACACGTAAAATACACTACAAACAGCCAATTCTCTTGGCACAGAATAACTCAAGGTAAGTACCTTATGTTTTGGAGGACCGGTGTTGTGAAACAAAAGACGTTACCGGGAATACACTTGCGAACACTTTTTGACAGTTCGTTCATATTAAAGAAACGCGTATCCGCTGTAAGATATGTTACCGGGGCAAAAATACACTTAGCACCTGAGTTAACCAGAGAGAGTTGGGGGCAAAAATCATAGGCAATACTTTTGTCACGGCAGACAGAATCAGAGAGCACTCGCTGACAGAAATAAAAAAGTCAATAGGCCGGAGCCAGTGTCAAGTGGAACCGAGTTCCTATTGTCGAGGATCACACAGTCAGACAGTTCAAGATTCAACGTTGCCAGGAGTACTGGGATATTGTCAACAGAGGAAGCAAAAGTTATAAGAAGGAGGGAAGATAAGGGCAAGCCTTGGATGAGGAGAACAAGGATTCACCCTAGTTCCTCGAAGCAGAACACAGTACCTTACTCAAGGAAGAAGCTGGTGCCACGGCAGTTGATCCTGGTAGTTTCCTGCAGACCCACGGTTCCTGGTGCTTCGGTTGTGGAGACGAGAAGGAGGACATCTGGAGGGGTCTGCACCACACAGGGATGAAGCCAACAGCAGCGACGGCGAATAAAAGGTGCGCTCCTTTAAAACAGGAGAGGATCTTCCGATGGCTATCCGGACCACTACCGCAGTGTACAGCGATTTCGACCATGAAGAGGGTCCTCTGGCTGTGGAAGATGAGCTGGTTGACCCCACAAGGCTCAAGGGAAGAAGACTCCGGATTGGATCTCCTCTGGTCGTCGAAGGGTAGATAGCTCAGGACTGCAGCAGGGCTTCACCGGGACAGGGTAGTTGCAGCAGTCGTCTTCTTTTTTTTAAAATTGTATTGGTTTTTACAAACCTTTAAAATGAATACAACACATACTCACACATATTAACATATATCCTATGACAATCACCATCAAACTGTCCATTTTCCATAATTTCCATTTCTAGTATAAGCGGACACTATTTCACCCAATGATACTATTTACTGAAGGTGTTCCTTCTGTTGGTGTCAAGCAGGTTTCGAGTGTTTCCAACAGCCGCGTTAAAGGGAGTATTAGCTTTAAGTCAGTTCCCTGAAACATCAATTTCCACCAATCATCTGCACATAGGGATGGATGGTTTAGGCTCCAGGGTGCCAAGTGAAATGTCCTCACAGATCTTAATTTAGTACAAAATAGCACTAAATGTTTAAGTGATTCATTTTCCCTAGCACACAACCTACATTCAGGTGTCAAATGGCCGTAGCCCTTCCATAGGCGAAGCCTATCAATAGTTTTAAACATGTTCAATCGAAACAGTATAAACAGTCTACGCGCCTGCGGGTTGGGGAATAGTGCCACATAGTTCTGAAGACTGTTGAAAGCATGTGTCTCTAATGGCGCATCGCACATTCGGCTTGCGGCTGATCTCTCCACGCAAGTTTCATCCCAATCTGCATGCCAGATTTTAAGTTTGGCTGCATCCGGGTTCTAGTGAAGAATATCAACTTTGATGTCATATTTTTTTAGGATTGCCTTGCATCTGTTTGTCCACATGTGAACCATTTTAGAGTTAGCGGGTACAACATCGTAAAAGATGTTGAATTGTGGAATCTGCGCACGAGGACAGGTCTTTCGGTACAGGTTTAACAGGCTCCAACATATTCTTGCATGCATCAATATTCGTGCTAGCTCGTACCTTATACAAGACATCTTCACACCCCTAGGAATGGTTAGTACCTTGGTCCAAAAGCAGTTTTCTAGAGAGGCCCAAGTCTTGTGAGGACAACCAAGGGCATTTTCTGCCCCCATATGTCACAACCGGGGATGACATTCTGCTGATAGAAAGACAAGACGGGTCGTAATGAATATTTACCAAATTTCTTGTGGATTATCAATGCCTGGCTTGCTAGTTGGTTACATTTCTTTTTAATTTTTGCAAGCCAGGGCACGTCATTTATAGCAGAGCTTATTGTCATTCCAAGATATTGAACGTCTTGAGAGATCTGAAGCAATTCTTGTTTTAGGGACCATTTTATCTGTTTTCTGTTGGACACTCCACCCCCGTTCAAGTTCTGCAGGACGAATATTTCACATTTCTTGGTGTTAATCGCCAAATTGTTGGATGTGACGTATCGTTGGACAGCATTTAGTTTTCTTTGCAACCTGATTGGTGCCGCATCCATAACGATCAAGTCATCTGCATAGAGCACCCAGCTTAAATGTGTGTTGGCGACTTTCGGCGGAAAAGCCTTAACCTCATTGATTGAGTCGCCTATATCGGAAATAAAGAGACTAAATATGGCTGCGGCCAAAGGACACCCCTGTTTCACTCCCTTAAATGTGTCAATAGAGGCAGATAAGAGGCCAGATTGATCCAAGCGGACTCGAATAGAGGTTTTCGTGTGGAGTTCTCTGATGGCTGCTATTAAGTCCCACGGACACCCCCAACTCTTCAATTTAGCCCACAAAAGCACTCTGTCGATGGTGTCAAATGCATATGAGAAATCTATAAATGCTAAGTACACCTTTGTGTTTGATTTGATGGCCTCCATTTTGATTATATTTAGCAATAATAGGTTTAGCGAACAGCCCACATGCTTTACAAAATCTGATTGACGTTTATCCACGTGGCATGATGATATCGACCAGGCTACTAGTTTTTGTTGTAGCAATGTGGCATAAATTTTGCCCAACACATCCAACAAAGCGACAGGCCGATAATTCTTCGGATTAGATCGCCGTCTTCTCGGCTTCTCTTCGGTTCCTTGTAGTTCCAGTGGCGACTGTGACTTCCAGCCCAAGAGTCCTGCCTTTTATGCGAAAATCCCCCATTCACACAGCCTGGCTCTCAATCACGCAGCAGGGAGGTTGTCCAGCCCGGACAACCACCTCAACCAATCATGGCAAAGTGCGACTTGGGTTTCCTAGGATACCCTGTGCAGGGGGTGACTACACCCTTCTCCAGCATGGGGTCTGGCATGGATTCACATGCTCATGAATATTCCCTGTCGTCAGGCCGGGAATCCTTGGTATAGAAAAAATCAGTATCAGTTTCGTTTCTGATCTGTCTTTCTCAGTAGTAACCAATCACTGGTCTCTGGGTCATACTGCCCCCAGCCAATGACTGCCCTCTCCCTAAGCCCCGCCCCTGGCAGCCATCCTCAGATTTTTACCGCACGTTCAAGTGTTGGGAGTCCTCGTGCTTAGCTCTCGAGCTTTTGCTGCGTTTTCGCGCTTTTTCAGGAGATTTTCTCATTTTTTCGGTTAAATAGAGCCTCAAGCTCCACCGTTTCTACTTCCGATCAACGGGGATCCGTTTCGGAGTTTCTACGCCCCTCAAGGGTGAAGATTTCATCGAGTTACGCTTTTGGAGGATTCCAGAAGTTTCGAGACCTACCCCGGACATGGCCCAGGAGAAAGGGAGCTCGACGCCCGGGAAGCTATTCAGGACCTGCCCTGAATGCCAGCTTCAGAAAGTTTTCAAGGAGGACGAGTATTCGTTATGCCTCTACTGTCTCCATGAGGACAAGACGCACAAGGAAAAGGACTGCGCGTTTTGTGGGAACATGTCGGAGCGGACCATGAAGGATCGCCACCTCTGTCTCGCCAACTGGCTGGAAGGTAAGAGCCCGCCAGGCGAGAAGAAGAAGAAGAAGTCCGAGCGGTCTTCTAAGTCCTGTGAGGGTGCCCTGGCGACGGGGGCCCAACAAAAGGCTAAGCACCGCGAGTCCGCGGGCACCGGGAGCGCCGAACGGTCGGGCTCCTTGGCTGCCAGGCAGGGCGCACCCTCCCCGGCGCCATCGACCACGAGCCAACGCTCTGGCTCGGGTAAGAGGAAGTCCGAGAACCCGGCGAAGCTTCTGGAGAGGCCCCGGTCGATCTCGAAGATTCCGGCAGAGGGGGAGCGAGGCTCGGACCCTCCCCCCAAGGTGAAGGCCCCAGGCGTACAGATGGTGACGTTGGCCTTAATTCACCCTGCTAAGACCTCGATTGAGGATGTCGCCGCAGCCCTGGCTCAGCCTGTGGAGGCTACGCTAGTGGAGGTGCCCTCAGGTACCAGAGTCTCCCTGCCACCGCAGAGGGAGTCGTCTTTCAGGCCCATTGAGAAGACCCCCATGAAGTCCTTGTTGGAAAGGGGGGGGGTGGTGGCCATCGTGGATACGGACACGACCTCTGAAGAGGAGCTCATCCAAGTCGTGGAGGAGGCCCAGCCCATCGGGAGGGATCCCGACGAGGGCGACGGTGACGCAGACAAGGCTCCTCAAGAGCCCTCACTCCCGTCGTTTCCCGGCGCCGCAGGACACCTCGGCTGCCATTTTGTCAGCCATCCAGTCCTTATGCTCGGAGATAAGGACTAGGTTGCCCTTCCCCGACGGGGGTGCCTGAGCCAGACCCGATGGAGGAACCGGAGCCAGGACCTTCGGGGAGCCCACCACTTAAGAGGAGGAGGACGCATCCTAGGCCTCCTCTCCCGCCTCTGCGGCCTTCTCTGCCTTCCCCCCGGTCCACTACCCACGGGGATGATACAGGCATGGACACGACTACGACGGGTACGGATGACGACGGAGGCGACGACGGGACGTGTCCCCCGTCGCCCCCTGCCCGGGCGTCCCCGCCCGACGAGATTGGATCCTTCCATGCAATGATCTCCAGGGCATCCAAGCTCTTCCAGCTCTGCCCCGAGGAAAAGAAGAAGGAGGGGTTCCTTTACCAGCGGCGCGAGGCTAAAAGGAAGACGGTCCTCGCCGTACCGCTTCTTGATGACATCTGGGATGAGGGGCTCGCCCTCCTCAAGAACCCTGCCACGGCCCCTGCGAAGAGGGGACCGGTACGATAAGAAGTACCGGGTCCCCGACGCTGCCCCCTTGTGCCTTAGGGCGCAACCTACCCCGGACTCGGTCGTTTCAGCGGCGGCCAAGAAGAAAGCGGGTGGTGCATCGGCCTCGACTTCAACCTCCCCTCCAGACGGCGAGGGTAGGAAGCTGGATGCGATGGGACGACGGGTCATCTCATCTGCAGCGACGACCATCAAGGCGGCCAACGCCCTGGCCATCGTAGCCCGCTACGACAGGGAGTTGTGGTTCAAGATCGCCCCTCTGTTGGACTTCCTTCCGGATGCCAAGAGGGCTGAGGCCCTGGAAATCTTGCAGGAAGGTGAGATTGCCTCGGACCACGCCATTACGGTGGCTACGGACATCGCCGACACCGGTTTCCGTCAGTTGGGCAACAGCGTTTGCCTGAGACGACGAGGATGGCTCAAGGCGACGGATTTCCGCCAGGACGTACAGACCAAGGTTTTGGACATGCCCTTCGATGGGAACAACCTTTTTGGCAAGGCGGTTGATGAGTCCCTTCAGGCGATCAAGACGGACACGGAGACGGCCCGTGCACTGGGTGTGCTCCAACAGCGACGGCCGTCCTTTCGGAGCTCCGGAGGCAGACAGGGTGCCTCCAAGGGAGCCGGCAGCAGCTCCTCTACTTACCGTCAAGCGGCAAGGTCTTCGTCGCAGGAGGCCTACAGGGGACGCGGCAAGTCAGGTGGATCCCGCCGTCGTCGCCAAGGTGGTCAAGGAGGCAAAGCGGCCTCCAAGCAAGATTGAACCGTCCGTCGGGTCGGGCCCCCGCCGAAGCACCCCGGTGGGAGGCCGGCTGACGAAGTTCGTCGGCATGTGGGAGTCCATCTCCACCGACCGTTGGGTGCTGGACGCCCTGGCCCTGGGGCACGCCCTCGAGTTCCAGAAGAGGTGCCCCCGCATTCCTCCCGTGGCCAGGAAGGAAAATCACGTCCCTCAACTGCTGTTGGAAGTACGGGCGATGCTCAGGAAAGGTGCCATCAAGCTCGTCCCGAAGAGGCTTCGGGGCTCTGGAGTTTACTCAAGATACTTCCTCGTGAAGAAGAAGACAGGAGGATGGCGTCCCATCCTGGACCTGCGACGACTAAACAAATACATCAAGGCACAGAGGTTCCGGATGGTCACCCTCCAGCACGTGCTGGGACAGCTGGAGGATGGCGATTTCCTGTCGTCGTTGGACTTGGAGGATGCTTACTTCCACATCCCTATTCTAAAGAGGTACCGAAAGTTCCTCAGGTTCGTGGTTAAAGGGCGGCACTACCAGTTCAAGGTCCTCCCGTTCGGATTAAAATCGGTGCCCAGGGTGTTCACCAAGTGCCTAGCACCGGTGGCGGCGCGGCTGCGCCTGCAGGAGATCCACGTCTACCCCTACCTGGACGACTGGCTCATACGGGCAAGGACAAGGGAGCTCGCCGTGGAAAACACTGCGAAGTCCGTCCAGCTACTCGCGGACCTGGGGTTCTCCATCAACTTTCCAAAATCCCACCTGGTCCCGTCGCAAGTCGCCCTGTTTCTGGGAGCACAGCTCGACACAGTGGCGCGGCGGGCCTCACCGTCGGAGGAAAGGATAAGGACCATCCTAGGAAAGGTGCAACGTCTACTGGCCACGGACGTGGCCAGAGTGAGGTCTATCAAGTCCCTCCTCGGAATGATGTCCTCCTGCATTTATCTGGTGCCCCACTGCAGACTTCGGATGCGGCCCTTGCAAGAATTCCTCGACGCCCACTGGATCCAGACGACGGGCAGCTTCGAGGACAGGATCCCGCTCGACGAAGCGTTCCGTCAGGCGATACGATGGTGGGGTGTCCGCGCTCATCTGACAGCGGGAACAGGCTTCCTAGCCCCGGCCCACCAGGTGACGGTGACGACGGATGCCTCCCTGGAAGGTTGGGGAGCGCACACCGGGGGTCTCCACGCGAGAGGCCTTTGGTGCTCGGAGGAGAAGACTCTCCACATCAACATCTTGGAGCTCCGCGCAGTGTTCTGGGCCCTCAGGTCCTTCCTTCCGTCCCTCAAGGGCAAGGTGGTGAGGATCTTCACCGACAACACCACCACAATGTTTTACATTCGGAAGCAGGGCGGAACCAGATCCCCTGCCCTGGCCAAGCAAGCCCAGGATCTGTGGCATTGGACGTCGCCCAAGGGATGTTTCTGGTACCCTTTCATCTGGCAGGGATAAAAAAAACACCATCGCCGACTCACTCAGCAGAGAGCTGCGCTCGTGCCACGAGTGGGAACTGCACCAGGATCAAGTGGACCGACTCTTCCGACGATGGGGCGAACCCCAGATCGATCTCTTCGCGACGGCGGCGAACTCCAAGTGCCGGAGGTTCGCCAGCAGGTTTCCCCAACCGAGGAGCATGGGCGATGCTTTCTCGTTCCCCTGGGACGGCCTGTTCCTTTATGCATTCCCGCCGTTGCCGTTGCTACTCCGGCTCGTCAACCAGCTCAAGAGGTCCCGGTGCAGGATGATCCTCGTCGCACTGGTGTGGCCGAGGCAGATCTGGTTCCCGGACCTTCTGGACTTGTCAGCGTCCACACCAGTCAAGCTGCCGACGGACGCGGATCTTCTCTCCAGAGAAGGAGGCGCCATTCTTCATCACGAACCAGAGTCGCTGAACTTGCAGGCCTGGCTCCTGCAGCACTAGAGTTTGGAGGATACGACATCCCGGCCGACTGCAGAGAGGTTCTTGCAAAGGCCAGGGCATCCTCAACTCTCAAGTGCTACGGACACAAATGGAAGAGGTTCTCTGTCTGGTGCCGTGCACAGAAGATTAACCCTCTGCGGATTACGGCCCCTCAAGTATTGCCGTACCTACTGTCTTTGGCCAAGGCTGGCCTATCTCACGCTTCCATCAAGGTACATCTGGCTGCCGTCTCACGTTACACCAGAACTACAGGATGGGCGTCCTTGTGGTCTCATCGTCTGGTGAAGGAATTTATGAAAGGACTGTTCCGATCATTCCCGCCGGTGAAGGCCCCTGCCCCGGCGTGGGAGCTCAACGTGGTGCTAACTAGGCTCATGGGGGCCCCATTCGAGCCTATGCATTCAGTGCCGTTGAAGTTTCTGTCGTGGAAGACAGCATTCCTCGTGGCCATCACCTCTGCACGACGAGTGGGAGAGATCCAGGCCCTGTCTTGCAAGCCTCCATACTTGACTTTTCACGACACGAGGGTGGTGCTGAGGACGCACCCCTCTTTCATGCCCAAGGTGCCGTCGGACTTCCACCTCAACGAGCCCTTGGTGTTGCCAGTTTTCTTCCCGTCGCCTTCGTCGCCGGCTGAGAGGACTCTGCACTCGCTGGATGTAGCTAGAGCGCTGAAGTTCTACGTGGACCGCACAAAGAGTTTTCGGAAGACATCACAGCTGTTTGTGAACTTTGGACCTGTGAATCAAGGGAAGGCTCTCTCGAAGACTTCCATTTCCAGATGGCTCTCCGGCTGCATCATGCACTGTCACCGGTTGGCAAACCGACCGTTGCCAGGCCGTCCGAGGGCCCATTCGACCAGAGAGATCGCTGCTACTACGGCATTCCTGTCTGGTGTGCCCCTGCTCGACATCTGCAGGGCTGCAACGTGGAGGTCGACGCACACCTTCACGAGATTCTACTGCGTCGACCGGGATTCCAGGGAGGAGTTCAGAGTCGGGCAGGCAGTGCTGCGCAACCTGTTCGCCTAAGGTGAGCCTGGTGAGGAGGTAAGAGTTGCTTAATGTTGAGTTGTTGTATTGCTTGATATTGAGCCTTGTGCCGCCTCCCGTGGTTGTGCATGTGTATACTGCTATGTATTCTTATATTCATGAGCATGTGAATCCATGCCAGACCCCATGCTGGAGAAGGAACAAGTTACTTACCTGTAACTGTTGTTCTCCAGCATGGGTCTGGCATGGATTCACATGCGAACCCTCCCGCCTACCCCTCTGCGGCTCTTCACTTGGTCATACTGCCACTTCACGTGCTACCAAATCTGAGGATGGCTGCCAGGGGCGGGGCTTAGGGAGAGGGCAGTCATTGGCTGGGGGCAGTATGACCCAGAGACCAGTGATTGGTTACTACTGAGAAAGACAGATCAGAAACGAAACTGATACTGATTTTTTCTATACCGAGGATTCCCGGCCTGACGACGGGGAATATTCATGAGCATGTGAATCCATGCCAGACCCATGCTGGAGAACAACAGTTACAGGTAAGTAACTTGTTCCTTCCCTCCTCACATTCAGCCCACCTAGACACCCAGGCGCTAAGAGGAGGGCTTCTCTGCAGAAGCCCACCAAAAGACGGTGAACAAAGAAGGCAAACCTGGTTTAACAAAAAGAAGTGGCGAATAAACCTGACTGGAGCCAAAAGAAAGTGTATTTGGTCAAGCGGGTTTATGTTCGAGGCTAATATAATAGCTAAAACAATACCATGTTTATATAGTATAATTGCAGTAGAAAAGTTAGGGTAGATACCACTGCCACCAGCCAAGTCTAAATGTTAAAACAGCAAAACAATGCTCCTGGAGGGACAGATAAAAAGGGCTAAGGATTAGCCCATTCCAATACTCCATGTAAGATGGGGTGTACAGGGATCTGTGGTAATTTGACTATGTAAAGTTAATGGCAACTTTACCTGTTTCTGGGGGACAGTAGTCAGCCCCAGAAAAAGGTGTCATTGGGAAGTCTGAGAGACAACTGTTAGGCAGAAACCTGTGCAGTTCCCTTGGGGACCACTGCAAAAGATTTAGGACTACAGGTGTTGGCAGTAAACCCACTTGGTAGCAGTCTGTACCACCCAGATTTACCTGGTAGCTGTGGCTGAGCAGTCAGACTTCCCTCAAGAAGAGTTAGGCAGTATGCAAAGTATACACAATAGGCACTCAGATACAATAGCACAAGCAAACACTGACCAGAGCTTTGGTATCAAGGTATATAATTATTTATTTAAAAACACACTTATTGAAACACTCCAGCACTATTATTGTAAATCACTCTAAACACAATTACTATTATTATATATACACTCCTTATTCCTTATCAGACAAGTCTTAGTTAACACCACTTATTTCCAGACAGAGGTGAGCGCTTAACTATAGATGGCACTCCAATAAGTTAACGAACAAGGGAGGGAAAAAGGCAGAATGTAGGAAAATACACCACACTAATACTTAGGAACTCTTAAGCAAGGCAGGAAAGTCAAAAGTTACTTGTGAGCCAAAGTCCATAGGCCGGGCCCACTCTTGGAGAGAGCGGGGCACAAATGCACCCAAGATCACACAATGGCAACAGGCTTAAAAAGTCTTGCAGGGAGTTCAGAAAGGTTTTAGTTAGGCTCAGAAAAGTTTAGCCAGGGTGTCCTAGGCTAACCCAGGGTCGAAAGCCGGGGGCTAAATCTACCCCGTACAGTCGGTTACAAGGGAAGCCAGGCGGAACACGGTACCTTATGTGCAAAGGATCCTCCAGCAGGGGCAGTTGTTCCTGGCAGCGGGTGCAAGTTGCGGGGTCGTCCAGAGGAAGAAAAGATCTCGACGTGGAGGAAAGATGAAGGTCATTGCACTGCCAGGGAAGAAACCAGCCGCAGAGTTTTCCGGTTAAAGGTACTACCCTTTGATTCGCGGTAGTGGTAAAACGTGGTATCCCGGTTGCCGGGGTGCTTGGCACAGGCAAGGCGGCCACGAGATGCTCCAGGAAGCGAAAAAGGAAGCAGACTGGTTATCCCCACCAGTCGAAAGAAGAAGACTCTCCGGGCTGGAGATCTCCTCTGTCGTTGGGAAAAGTGGTGAGACGGTTCAGCAGGGCTCCACCGGTGGTATCGTCGTAGCAGGTCGGCTCAGCTTCTCCCTCGTCAGATTCTTAGGTCCTGTTGCGACTTCTGAAGTTCCAGTCCCCAAAGCCCTGCTTTTATGCAGAAAACCCCCATTCACTCAGCCTAGCTGTCACTCAAACATGCTAAGTGGTGAGCCGGCCGGCTCACCACTTGGGCCAATCAGGACGGAGTGTGACTTGAGTTGCCTAGGCAACTCAGTCCAGGGTGCCTAAATCCCCCTCCACCACTCCTAAGTACCCCAGACAGAGTGGCACCACTCTGGAGGGCTTCTGTGGAGAAGCCCACCAAAATAGTGGAACAAAGGGCTCAACTTGGGTTGGAGTCACAGAAGCGAACACAAACGCCATTTTAGAACCGAGTTCTGGCAAAAATTACCAACCGGAGGATTAATATTAAATAAATAAATCTGCAGTATGTTCGAGGCTATAGGAATTAAATAATTAAAGTTGGTAGCCTCGAACAATGGGAAATCCCATAGGGATATATTCGCAGTCGAATATAAAAAGTAGTATCCACTGCCACCAGCCAAAACTCGATCAGGGGGGACGGAGACGTGCCCCCTCGACTAACAGACCCCGGGGCAATCGAATTGCCCCGGCCAGTACGTCCACAATATGATGGTTTGTACTAGTTCTGTTCACAATTTGAGACTAGTAAAGTCAATGGTGACTTTACATGCCCTGGGAGACAGTAGTCAGTCCCAGGGTATGGAGTCTATACTGGGGGGTCACTATGACACCCCTGTGTTACTGCACTGAGGGTGCTGTGTAACACACATCACAAAAACACATGAAGCCCTATGGAGTAAAAGACCCCATAGCCCATTAAACACATCTAGAATCAAAGAGACACACTCAAATCATGTCCAAGAGTGAGGGTAAAAGAGTCTCACTCTTGGCAGGAGAAAAAAATAAACCCCAAAAATCCAGCAAAGCTGCTGGGGGACTCACTAGGTTAGGAAATTCAGCCTAAACAGAGAATTTTCCATAACACTCGCCTCCCCTCCCCCAGACTAAGGGACAGGAGGATTTAATCCACTCCTGGATGAACCTCGTACCGCTATTCGATGACATACATCCTAGAGAGTCCATCAGCATTTTGATGGTGACACCCTAACCTGTGCTCAATGGTGAAATCAAACCCTTGAAGGCAGATTGACCATCTCAATAGTTTTGGATTTTTTTTTTATTGATATAGTTGAATTTTACAACTTTTCAATATAAATGAATTAAAATATACAGTTTAAACAAAAGAAGTGAGTGAAAGAACAAACAAAAGTTGTTTTAAATCTTTTTCAAAAGGAATAGAAAACGAACCTTAGACAAGGGGAGACTATTGGTGCTAAGTAACATCAGACACAAAGCAGAACAACACAACCACAAAAAAAAACAAGTCCATCTTTGTGACGGACGGGTCAAACATTTGCCTGAAATCAGTTTTTGTTCAGATACTATAATTACCATACTATTAATCTGCTTTGATTTGTTCAAGCTTCAGTTCCTTTAAGAAGGCTAGTGCCCCAATTGACACAGCTGTTGAGATGCCAGAGTATATAGTTCTCCAAAGAGCATCAGATGTTATGACACTAAAAGGTTCAGTTAGATGTTTAAAAAATGTAACACGAGAGTTTATTAGGGATTCACATTCAGTAAGTAAGTGTCTCAGTGTTTCACTGGTGTCTTGGTGTTCACAATATCTGCAAAACGGTTGCTCTTTGTTAATAAGCTTGCGGCGGGCCATCACCTGCCTCGTCGGCCATAGGTTGAGTCTTAGTCATAGTAGCTCATTGCGATGCTTTGCAGATGGAGATTTAATCAGATAGCGTTCCGGAAAAGAATGCTTCTTGAATGTGAAGGTTGTGGGATCATGATCACAATATTTTGTGCATTTGGTTCGGGTGTTATTCCAATCCATTGCAAAAAGTCTTGTTTTAATGTGATCTGGATTTTGAAGAAAGCTGGAAAGGGAAACATCGACCAACGCCAACGTCTCAATGACTAAATTTCGACATTTTTTTATGAAGCTGTCTTTAGAATCAAAAATGTAATTAGCCAATATTCCCAGGACCGTTGTTGCTTTCCACGCCAGTAAGCATTTTCGGAACAACGCTATTACTAGCCAAATATATCTGGAGTATAGGGAAATCAGTCCCAGTTCATGTCTAATGATGACTAGTGGAGTTGATGATGGCAGCTGAAGGACACTACGCCAGAACTTTGATTCCAAGGTGTTCCAAAATTTTTCGGTCATTACCGGTCTCGATTCTGATGAGTATAACAAAATTGGTGAGACTTTTTGATTGTAGAACGATAGAGCCGGAGCCAGTGTGAACTTTCCCTATTTCCTTAGAATTATTTTGGATTGTTGAATGAAAGTAGTCACCTTATCTTGTTGTTGTTGTTTATATGCCACAGCTTGATCTTTTGTAAATATTTGAGCACCCATATAGGTATAATGACTTACTATTTGGAGGTTCTCTCCCTCAATGTTCCAATTGAGCATAGCTCTAGATGTTTTACGATTAACATTGAAGGTCATCACCTTTGTTTTCTCATGGTTAATTCTTAAATGATTTGCATTTGTATAGTTAATGATTGCATCCAAAGCCTTTTGGAGGCCCTTTGGTGTTTTGGACATAATCACAAGATCATCAGCATACATTAAGAAAGGAAAGGCCTTGTTGTTTAATTTTGGTGGAACAATGAGAGTGTTTTCAAAGGACTCACCCACATCAGAAATAAAAAAGTTGAAAAGAGCTGATGCAAGGGTACAACCTTGTCTCAAACCTCAAAATGTTTTGATCGGTTGAGATAATTTTCCCTCATGTGTGAGACGTATTTCTATTGTGTTATTTGTATGCAAATCTTCGATGAGATGTATGATGTAATTCGGACATCCTAATCGAGTTAACCTTTGAACGAGTAACTTGCGTGAAACAGAGTCAAAGGCGGCTCGTAAATCTATATAAATGAAATATAATGGTTGTTTAATTATTTTATGGTGCTCAATGATGGCTGTTAATGTGAGTAAATTAATAGAAGTTCCCATATCGGCTACAAAACCGGTCTGAAAGGGATCTCTAACATTTGACTCTAATGTCCATTTGTTGAAGTCTCTTAATATGAATTTTGAGAACAACTTGCCCGAGGCCTCAAGTAGGGAAATGGGCCTATAGTTCTTTGGTAATGAGCAGTCTCCTTTTTTGAAGATCGGTATGATGATTGCTGTTTTTCACGAAGCTGGTAAAATGACATTGTTGATGATTTGATTGAATATTAGCGTCAAGATCTCAGACCATTGTATCGGAGCTTGTTTGAATATATGATTGCTCATGCCATCTGGTCCGGGTGCACGTGAGTTTGAAATCTTGTTTATTTAGAAGAGTACATCCTCTTCTTCAATTTTGAGGCCTACTGTTACGCAGCTGTTGGTCGTGCAGAGTATGGGCTATCCCTCTGTTCCCAAGTATCAGACTGACAACCACAAGAATACCGCCAGAGTGATGCTTAGGACCAAAGAAGGTAGTCCGTGGAGCCAGGACTCAGGAACAACCGGAAAAACCCCGGAGCGCTGTAAAGGAAGGTATAAGGTTATGTAACTGTTCAATATGCAAATTCTCGTGAATACAACCAAGACACGATATACCTGTGTATGCTGGAGCGTTGTGTATGCTGGAGCGTTGTGTATGCTGGAACGTAGTCCCAGAGAGTCGGAGGCCAGCGTTACCAGGGGGGGACAGACGTGGCGGCAGGCAGGTGACCACCCAGGACGGGGTCTTCGTAACAAGAAAGGTAGCGAGTAGCAGAAGTGTCCAAGGGGATAGACACAAGGCAGTCCGTAGGCAAAGCGTAGGTCGGCGTTGATGGATCCAAATTCCAAGGCAGAAAGGGGTGAGACACGAGCAATCCGTTGGGCAAATAGTTCATCAACCAATAATCCACAGTTCCAAGGTAGACAAAGCAGACAAGGGTTAGGCACTGAGCAGTCCGGTAGACAGAGCAGGGGCCTGGCGAAGTAAGGAGACTTGAAAACGAAGCGCAGCAACACGTGATCCAGAGAGAAACAGCTGTGAAGCAACGTGTTCCGTAACCGGGCTCCTTTTAACCATGGAAAGGAAACACGTGACCATTATCACGTGACACGTATACCCAAGCGTTGAGAGTTGCTAGGCAACGAGTCACGTGTTCCGGGCTGCGCTGGGTTGCGCAGTTCTTCGTGCGTATCTGTGATGGAGTCTCCAGTTCGTTTGCCACACACATGAAGGGCGATAAACCCCAGTCCTGCCAAGCATGCCACGTCGTGCCCCATAGCGTGACACCAGATAAGGTAATGAGGTACCCCTGTCGGGACGTGTGTGTTTGGGTGCTGGATGGGAAGAGGCTAGAGACGTGGGGGGGCGTGTCTTTGTAGGAAGAGTCGCAGCTCGTGCGGGGAGCGGTGTAACAGACTCCCCCCGCAACGACCCACGACCCCGTGGGCAAGCCGGGTTATCCTTATGGAACTGCGCCACCAGAAGAGGGGCCTGGACGTCATGGGAGGGAACCCAGGACCGGTCTTCGGGACCATAACCCAGCCAGTCCACCAGGTACTGTAGACGGCCTCTATGGAAGCGGGATCCGAGGATGGCACTGACCTCAAAAACGTCCTGGGAAGACACAGAAACTGGGGCGGGAGGAACAAGGATGCGAGTGGAAGCAAGGAACGGTTTGAGGAGGGAGATATGGAAAACCGGGTGGATCCGCCAAGCACGCGGAACAGTCAGGCGTAGGGCCACGGGATTAAGTATACCGGCGATCCGATAGGGGCCCACAAAGCGGGGCAACAACTTGCGACAACCAGGGATTCGCAGGTGTCTGGTCGACAACCATACCCGATCGCCCACATGATACACCGGCGCCTCAGCCCGCCTACGGTCCGCTTTGGCCTTCATCACCGCCTGAGCCTCGCGGAGGTGGACCAGAGTATGTGCATGGACCCCCGCTAAATCACGCACGCAGACGTTAGCAGCAGGAGTGGCCGAGGAGAAGTCAGGGAGCGGTAGGGCGCGAGGATGCTGCCCGTACAGAGAGTAGAAAGGGGAGAACCCAGTGGCCGAATGACGGGAATTATTGTATGCGAACTCAGCCAGATAGAGCAGCTTGAACCAAGAGTCCTGGTACTGGAGGGACAGACAGCGCAGGTACTGTTCTAGGGCTTGGTTAACCCTCTCCGTCTGCCCATCGCTTTCAGGGTGGTACGCCGAAGAGAAGTGTGCATCGATCTTCAGAAGCCTGGTAAGAGCGCGCCAGAAGCAGGACGTGAACTGGGATCCCCGGTCTGATATGATGACATGTGGTAAACCGAAAAGACAGAAAACCGTTTTGAAAAACAGGCGAGCTAGTGTTGGGGCCGATGGAATGCCTGTGCAGGGAACAAAACGGGCCATTTTGGTGTATGAGTCAACGACAACCCATATGGTATCGTAACCCTGTCTGCGAGGTAGATCAGTAATGAGGTCCATCGAAATGGTGTGCCACGGCCTGGGAGGTATAGGTAATGGCAGGAGCAACCCCAATGGTCGTCCTCTACGTGTTTTACATTGTGCGCATATGGAACACGTGTTTACATAACTTTCTATGTCCTTCCTCATGGATGGCCACCAGCACCAGCGTTGTAACAATTCAAGGGTGCGTTGTTGCCCGGGATGGCCGTTAATGGCCGCATCATGCGACCATGCCAGCGCCTGGTTGCGTGCATCGCATGTAGGAAGGAATAGCTTGCCCTGAATGAAAGGGAGCCCATCCTGGAGAGTGATGTCCCATTCCGTGAGCGTATGGGGATGTTGAGAAACCCATTCTCTAATGGCAGTGAGCATGAGTGGCGAGGGCGTACATAAGCAGACAACATGGCCTTTTCCTAATAAAGTGTCTGGGAACGAAACTAAGGACTCACCACCGGGAGATCGGGACAAAGCGTCAGCCTTGCCATTGGTGAGGCCTGGTCTGTGTTTCACAACAAAATCGAAGGCAGCAAAAAACAAGTGCCAGCGTACCTGCCGACTATTTACGCACTTCAGGGAGGCCAGGTCTTGCAGGTTTTTGTGGTCTGTATAAACCACCGTTTGGTGTTTTGCCCCCATGAGGTGGTGTCTCCATGTCTGGAGGGCGTCCTTGATGGCCAGCAGCTCTTTCTCGGTTACCGTGTAGTGAGTTTCGGCTGTTGAGAACTTCCGAGAATGGTAGGCCACCGGATGTAACCGGCCCGTGGCTGGACATGGCTGGGACAACACCGCACCTAGTGCAAACGAAGAGGCATCCGCTTCCAGAACGTAGGGGAGGTCGGGATCGGGGTGTTGTAGGACCGGGGCAGAAGTAAACCTGGATTTGAGTGCCTCGAACGCCCTTTGCTGCGTGGGGGTCCAAGAGTACGGGGCAAGAGGACTGGTCAGAGCGGTCAGCGGAGAAACGATGGAAGAGAAGCCGGCGATGAACCGCCGGTAGAAATTAGCGAAACCAAGAAAGGATTGAAGTTGTTTAACATTAGTCGGAGTCGGCCATTCCATGACAGCACGAACCTTGGACTGGTTCATGGACAAGCCTCCGGGGGAGATGTGGAAGCCTAGGAACTCCACTTCCTTTGAATGAAAAATGCATTTCTCTGGTTTGGCGAACAGAGCGTTCACCTTAAGGCGAGAGAGGACCTCTCTGACATGAACGATGTGTTCCTCTAAGGAGGGAGAAAAAACCAATATATCGTCCAGGTATACCACTACGTAGGTATCCAAGACGTCGGAGAACACGTCATTGATAAACCGCTGGAAAGTTGCGGGAGCGTTGCAAAGCCCAAAGGGCATTACGGTGTACTCAAATAACCCTTGCCGAGAGCAGAAGGCCGTCTTCCACTCATCCCCACGTCGCATACGGATCAGGTTGTAGGCCCCTCTTAGGTCCAATTTGGTAAAAATGGTAGCCCTGGTTAACCTGTCCAGCAGTGTGGAGATGAGGGGGAGAGGGTACCTGTTTTTTATGGTAACGGCATTCAGCTTCCTGTAGTCCACACATGGACGCAAATCGCCTTCCTTTTTTGGCACAAAAAATATCGGGCTGGCAGCAGGGGAACTTGATGGACGAATGTGACCCAATTGCAATGCCTGCTGGATGTATTCATTGAGGGCCTGCTCCTCTGATTGGGACAATGAGTAGATCCTCCCCCTGGGTATAGGCGCATCCGGAACCAAATCAATCGGGCAGTCGTATGGTCTATGTGGAGGGAGACCCTCCGCCGTGGCTTTATCAAATACCATGTGGTATTCGTGGTATTCGATGGGGATGTCAGCCAGGACGGCCCCCACAGTATGTGAAGGCCCAGTCTCGGAGGTTGCGTCAGTAATGCGAGTAGCGGTCATGACGCCCAGGATATTGGCAGGAGAGGAGGGCGTATCGCCATCCACAAGACAAAACTGCTGACACACCTCTGACTCGAACGTGACCTGTCCTGTCCCCCAGTTAATCAACGGGTTGTGTTGTCGCAACCAGGGGATTCCCAAAATGACACCGAATTGTGGCGTGGTAATAAGATCAAACGACAAGGTTTCCCTGTGGGTGCTCTGGATCAATACTTCCAAGGGTGCGGTCTGAAACTGAATGGGGCCGGACGACAAGGACTTGCCGTCAACAGCATGTATGGGTTCTGGGTGTTCTTTTCTGACCAGGGGTAGGTTGAGACGATGGGCCAAGGCGATATCGATAAAACAACCAGTGGCCCCAGAGTCAATCACTATATGGACCATATGTGTGACATCCCTAGTGGGCTTCATGAGGGCCTGGACTATCACTGGTCTGACAGGGCCGAAGGCGGGTTCAGAGGTGCTTGAAGACAGGCTCGCCGGTGCCCCCTGTATCATGGGCGAGCCTTCTGAAAACCCGGGTTTTTGTTCTTAGGGCGTCGGGGGCATTCCCTTACATAGTGCCCGTTTAACCCGCAATAAAAGCAGGCGTTATCCGCCCTCCGGCGTTCGCGTTCTAACGGTGTTATCGGGCTTCGGATGCCTCCTATTTGCATGGGTTCGGAAGGGGTGGTAGAAGAGACCTGACCGGACTGGCTAGCGAATGTTGTTTCTGTCCTTCTCTCGGACCTCCTTGCATCTATCTGTAAAGCGAGATCCACCAGATCTGGAAATACCGAGGGAAGGGCAGGAACCACTGAAAGCGCATCTTTCATGGTGTTACATAAGCCACGGTAGAACACAATCGCCTTTTTCTCCTCCGGCCAGGAAGTCTCGGCGGCGAGCTGGTTATACCGAGCTATGTATTCTATTAACGATAGCTTACCCTGTGTTAGGTCTAGGAGTTCAAGGTCCCGTGATTGGGCTTTATGATGTGTATTAAAGACCTTGGCCATTTCCGTTGTGAGGAGGTCGAAATCATACAGAGCGGGATGGTCGTTTTCCAGCATTGGATTTGCCCAGGTGGCCGCCACCCCAGATAGATGTGAAAGAAGGAATGCGGCCTTTGTGACTGAATCAGGGAAAGCCAAGGGTCTGCACAAGAAGTGGAGTTTACATTGATTAATGAAGGTTCGGTATTTCCGAGGGTCTCCCTGGTAGCGTTCTGGGGCAGCAAGAGGAACGGGTGTCGGAAACAACAAAGGAGTGGGTGCAGAGGCCGGGATAGGTGCTGGCTGTTCCGAGGGGCCGGAGTCCCCGAATTCGGTGTCTGGGGGTAATGGGTAACGCGTGCTCTGTAAGGCATCAAGACGGTCATGTATGGCTGTTGTAGCGGCTGCCATGTCGGTCCTGAGGGCCGCTACTGCTTGCATCAAAGCGGTCACTGGGTCCCCGGTGGAGGGATTCATACTCTGGATGACCAAAAGGCTTCACAGTCTGTTACGCAGCTGTTGGTCGTGCAGAGTATGGGCTATCCCTCTGTTCCCAAGTATCAGACTGACAACCACAAGAATACCGCCAGAGTGATGCTTAGGACCAAAGAAGGTAGTCCGTGGAGCCAGGACTCAGGAACAACCGGAAAAACCCCTGGAGCGCTGTAAAGGAAGGTATAAGGTTATGTAACTGTTCAATATGCAAATTCTCGTGAATACAACCAAGACACGATATACCTGTGTATGCTGGAGCGTTGTGTATGCTGGAGCGTTGTGTATGCTGGAACGTAGTCCCAGAGAGTCGAAGGCAAGCGTTACCAGGGGGGGACAGACGTGGCGGCAGAGACAGGCAGGTGACCACCCAGGACGGGGTCTTCGTAACAAGAAAGGTAGCGAGTAGCAGAAGTGTCCAAGGGGATAGACACAAGGCAGTCCGTAGGCAAAGCGTAGGTCGGCGTTGATGGATCCAAATTCCAAGGCAGAAAGGGGTGAGACACGAGCAATCCGTTGGGCAAAATAGTTCATCAACCAATAATCCACAGTTCCAAGGTAGACAAAGCAGACAAGGGTTAGGCACTGAGCAGTCCGTTAGACAGAGCAGGGGCCTGGCGAAGTAAGGAGACTTGAAAACGAAGCGCAAGCAACACGTGATCCAGAGAGAACAGCTGTGAAGCAACGTGTTCCGTAACCGGGCTCCTTTTAACCATGGAAAGGAAACACGTGACCATTATCACGTGACACGTATACCCAAGCGTTGAGAGTTGCTAGGCAACGAGTCACGTGTTCCGGGCTGCGCTGGGTCGCGCAGTTCTTCGTGCGTATCTGTGATGGAGTCTCCAGTTCGTTTGCCACACACATGAAGGGCGATAAACCCCAGTCCTGCCAAGCATGCCACGTCGTGCCCCATAGCGTGACACCAGATAAGGTAATGAGGTACCCCTGTCGGGACGTGTGTGTTTGGGTGCCGGATGGGAAGAGGCTAGAGACGTGGGGGGGCGTGTCTTTGTAGGAGTCGCAGCTCGTGCGGGGTGCGGTGTAACACCTACGTAATTGGAATTCTGTCTAATGATATTACTTAGTGGGCAAGGCTCTTTCTGGTACATGTTGGTGAAATAATTGATCCATTGATCTTTGCTCACTCCATTTAATTGAGCTGCCTTTTGTGTGGAATTCGAGGCATCATTGATTAAAGCCCACATTTGACCCGTATTTTTATTAATACTATTATGCAACATAGATTCCACATCTTTTTGGTACATAAGAATACGATGGCCTCTCAGCCAGTTAGTATACAGACAGCTGAGTGATTTTACCTTCTGATGTTTATCGATACAATTTGAAAGTAGAATTGCTTTTCTATTTTTTCTTAAAGTATTTTTTTTTGTTGTACAAGCACATTGAATTCATGCCTAGGTTTTGCAAAGTCAAGTTTGCGGTTTTTATAAACAACTTGAAAAAGATGGAGATATGCTGTATAGTCACGATGCCTGTTCGCTTCAATAGTTGTGCAGTAGTCCTCCAACTTCCTCCCATTCCATACCAGCCTTGAACGGGCATTATTGGATGACACTATACATTCAAATTTTTGATTATCATTTTGAAAATTCATTTCGACATTCCATTTTAAGTTCAAGACATTATGATCACTACTGATTTGTGGAAGAATCTGAAAACTGACCGCCTTATTAAAAGTAAGAGAGTCCAAAAAAACATAATCGATTATTGAGGACACTGTTCCTCTACTCCAAGTAGTATTGGGGATAAGGTCACCAGGGAACGAACCATTGCACATGACCAGTTTCCGAGTTTTCATTAGTGTCTTCAATCTTACACAAGTAAGATTATATTTCAAATTGTGTTTAGGTAGCAGCTGCAAGTTTAGATCTCCTGCTACAATGATTGAAGTGATGTTCGGTTCATCTGAGATTAAGTTCAAAAGGAGTTCCAACTCCAGAAAAAAATCTTCGTCCCCAATGCCTTTTGGATTGCGATAGACGTTGAGTAGTGCGATTGCACTGTCTCCCATGTTCAGTCTGACCAATTGCAAATAAGGATTCGGGGAGGCCCAATCAGAGAGACTCTAATTCTTATGGTTCTTAGTGATTATCATCAGCCCTGAAGAGGGTCTTCCAGACTGCCTTGAGATTGCTGGATTTAGCAAAACAGTGTGATCTTCCCACGTAGGGCTCTTAATTAGCCATGTTTCTTGCAACAATATAATATCATGAGGTAGTAAGACAGCTGCACTGGGGCCTAGTAGATGGATGTGGCCACATGTGTTCCAGCTGATTAAGGATACTGTACGTGATTCATTTCTTTGTTATGATTTTAGTTCTTCCTCATTAGCTGATGTTTGTACGTTTCTTGCTGTGTTTATGGCAGTATTATCTGTAGAACGGGTATAATTTCCCTGGTCATGTTCTTCCATAGAATTACTTTTTGATTCTAAGGTTATGTTTCCTTGCGCATCTAAACACATGGGATCTCTGGCTAACACAAATCCCAAGGCAAATAGTTCCATTCGGGCTTGCCATAGCGCATTTCTTGTCAAGTTCGAAGGTAACCAGAGTCTCACCATAGAGTGATCATGATCTTTAATGAATTCCTCCTGTGCGATGTCAATTGAGGAGATGTCATGTAGAGCATCGATATCTTCACAGATTGCTAGAATACTCGTTCGATTGAGTACATAATCCGGATATGGAGCAGGTCGACATTTGAGGATCAGCCTATGAAGAGTATTCCATTTTTGTTTATTCTTAGTCTCTTTACCTCTCATGGTGCTATTTTCTTTCTCTTTAACCGGTTCCTGTCTTTTTCTGAGTTCTTGCTGTTTACTCATTGTTTGGTCTCGGTCCACTTCTGTTGTGGATTTAGTGGACTGTATTGGTTTATTCATATTCAGCATAAAATAATTTTCAATTGCTTTTGCTATTTGCATGTCAATATCAGCTGCTTTTGTTTGCTGTTTCTCTCGTGTGTCAGATTGTTGACTTTCACAATCATCTTGGACATAAGGACTATTGGACCTAGCAGTCATCTCATGTTGAATGAAAGACTCTTGAGAGTGTAACTGTTTTTTTCTCTTGTCATGTGTGTCAAACTTTAGAGAAGAATTTTTGTTGGAACTTGGTAGCAACTGCTGCACTGCCTGATGATACTAGGCAAGTTGAGACTGTTGAGTAACTTGGACTTGTTGTAGTGGTTGAAAATTCACATTGGTAGAGCTTATAGCAGATATTGGCATGTTCATCTGATTATCTTGTGACTGTAATGTGCTTTTCATCGATTGTTGCAGCTCAAGATAGTTCTTAATAGAATTCTCAATCTGAGATCTAATGGCATCCAGTATTGAACAATTCTCTCCATCTTGTTTGTCAGTGTTCGATACATCTCGTTTTGAGCAACCACCCTGCGTTGGGCCAGTGACCGCCTGTGTTATAGTGGTCGCGTTGCTAGGGTTCGTCACCTGGGTGAGACCTACTTTCTGAGTTATTAAAGATTGGACTTGAACATCTTGAGTCGCAAGTTGGACCGCCACTGCATCGGTTAGTTCATCCTTTTTCGTTTTTGCATTAGTCAAATCGTTGCCTTCTTTAGTGGCAATCAATTGGTTCAAGGGTACATAATCCTTGACAGAATGGGTCGGGGTTTCAGATGTTAAGCCAGCTTTTTTGCTTTTCAGGTTTTTGGAGGCCTTATTGAAAGTCATCTTTTGATTCTCTTTCATTTTCGGAATTAACCGTTTGATTAGGTGTTTGATGTTGGCTCTCGAGCGTACTGGTAGTCGTTCCAGTTTTTTTTTTTTTTTTCGATTTGAACCAAGATCTTTAGTTTTGTCTTTCATTTGGTTGGTATTTTGAAACAGATTATACATTATTGTTTCGGGAATCTCTGAAGACTTCTTTTCTTTTGTAGCAGAAGTCGCCTTAACGTTGGTCTCTTGCGTATGTGCATTGGAGTTTAAATCATCCTTTTGCTGAGATGGAATGAAGACAACATCCTCAATCTTATCTTGCAGTTGTTCGGCCATGTTGTCAATAATCAGAACGGATTTGTTTGAAATCTCTTGAGGAAGTGCTTCTTCGATGACATGATCAATTTCCGGTAGAACGGAATACACATTTGCTTTAGAAGCATCAATGGAAATGAGTTTATCAGGACTCCTAGGCACACAACCTGCTTTAGACGTCAAGCTATTCATCCAGGTGACTAGTTGGTCAAGTTGTGTAGCTTGCATTGATAATTTGGAGTCCAAAGTTTCAAAGAGCTTCATCAATGTGACTATAGTCATGTGCATTGAGTTGAGGGTGATTTCCAACATATTGACTTGTGATTGTGGTTCCTGAGCTGACCCAGCACAAGGTGACTTGTTGTTATCATGAGAGGGAGGCACTTTTCCTTCATTTACTAATCCAGCCAAAGACATGTGTAGAGTGTTTTCAATATTGTCATATAGACTTGGCGATTTGTACAAACTGTTGTTCTGGTCCAGAATCATAGATGACGATGCTATGACTGACAGTTCTTCCAGATTTAAACTTGACCCTTCTTCTCTATCTTCTAGATCGATGTCAGCTGTGCCAGTTGGTAAATTATTTCCCTCGTCACACGGACACTCATGATGTACCCTCGACCTTTGTTCTCCATGTTGTAGATCAATGTTAGTTGATCCTGGTGGGATGATCTTTTTTCCCTCGTCTTGTGAACAGACGAGATCATTGTCAGATTTCAACTCAGAGTTGTTGAGTGAATTTAATGCAATTACAATTGCAGTGTCAGAATGAACCTGATCTTCAATCAAGATAACTGACACCTCTACAGGAATTGGATTTGAACATACTTCCAGTGACAAAGTTTGATTGACTTCAGATGTCTCAGAATGGTATTCGGGCCATCGTCTGGTTTACGGGCATGTTTTCTATCGCTGTTGCTAATTGCTCTGCGGCTGTCCTCAGTTGTGTATCCGTTATGGAAGTGTCGTGGATGTCAATAGGCTTCTCACTATTACACTTCACTGATGAAATAGCATTAGAGAAAGTATGAGGACACATAGCACCTGCAATATCGGTCAAAGCACTGTCACTGGGCTTTAATTTGCAGAAATCACGAATGTCTCCTTCGCATGGTTTCTTAGTAACAATGTCTAAAGATTGATTGCGCACTTTTCTCTTCAGATTGTTAACTTTCGAGATCTTGCTAGGTGTGGATTTTAGAGTGAGAGACGTACTTGATATTTTCAAGTTTTTAGACATCTTTGATCGCAAGAAATCTCCACCGGTTTGCATTCAACAGCCACACCTTTTAAGCGCCTTTTATCAGATGGCGGATGCGCCTTTACCTTACTATGAAATTTCTTTATGTCGTTGCACGTCCGTTCCAGGACCAAGCCCCCCACAGGCACGAAATAAAGCCGTTCAAAGGGCAACGCCCCGCAGACACGGCTAAGTCTCATGAAAGTGGCCGTTAATTCTGTACTGAGGCCATTCAAAGGGCAGAGCCCCGCAGTCACGGCCACAGCTTCGAAGGGACTAATAGGGTGCGCTGGTACATGTGATTCAATTTGTAGAACGCCTGAAAGTACGCGTGCCATGTGAGAGTTTATGCTCAAAAAATAGGATTTCCACTAGCTTAATTAGTACTTACCTGCAATTTATTGCAGACTGACCCGCTCTGTTTTCCAAATGCCGGCGTCAACAGTCCAAAATCGGTCTCCCCGCGTCCCGCCGCTCCTCAAGCAACACAAACAACACACTCGCCGCACTCCGCGACGCTCCACGTGTGTCCGGTGTTTTTGAGCAAAAGGTCCGCCTCCTGTAAGGTAGACAGAGTGAAGAGACTGGTCGCTGCAGCTCCTCTGAGTGACAAACACAAACAACACACTCGCCGCGTTTTGGATTTTCCCCTTTCATTTGCATCAACCATCTCAAGGGTTGGTGGTCAGTCTGAATGACAAAAGTAGAACCATACAAGTATGGCCTAAACGTCTTCAGTGCCCACACAATAGCAAAGCATTCTCTTTCGATTTGCCCACCTTATCTCAGGATCCTTCAGCTTACGGCTGATGAAGCAAATGGGGTGCTCCCTACCCTTCTCATCCAGTTGGCTAAGGACTGCACCTATACCTACATTGGAAGCATCAGTCTGTACTATGAAAGTTTGGTGGTAGTCAGGAACTCTTAGTACTGGTGCTTGGCATAGCGCTTTCTTCAGGTTTTCAAATGCCTGATTGCACTCCTCATTCCATTTTACCTTTTTAGGGAATTCTGGAGAGGAGATTACATTCAGTGGAGAAACTATGGTCCCATAGTTCTCTATGAAATTCCTGTAATACCCAGTGAGGCATAGGAAGGCTCTCACCTGGGTTTGAGAAGTAGGTGTTGTCCAATTCTGCACAGCTTCAATCTTGCTGAGCAGAGGCCTTATTTCTCCACCTCCGACCTCATGCCCAAGGTAGACCACTTTACTCTGTCCAATTTGGCATTTACTTGCCTTTATGGTCACATGGGTCTGCTCAAGAGCCTGCAAAACATGTCCCAGGTGGTTCACATGTTCCTCCCAGGAGTTGCTGAAGACTGCAATGTCATCAAGTATGCCATGCAGAAGTCCTCCATCCCAGCTAGAACTTGGTTTACCATCCATTGAAATGTAGCAGGTGCATTTTTCAGTCCAAAAGGCATAACCTTGAATTGGTATAAGCCAAGTGGGGTAGAAAATGCAGTTTAGTTTTCTCCTTGGCATGGTCTGTCAGGGCTATTTGCCAATAGCCTGACGTAAGGTCAAATGTGCTGAGGTACTTGGCTGTGCCAAGCCTATCCACCAACTCATCTGTCCTTGGCAAAGGGTGGGCATTAGTCTTGGTGACTGCATTAAGAGCTCTATAGTCCACACAGAATCCTAACTCTTTGGATCCTGCCTTTGGTACTAACACAACTGGGCTAGACCATGGACTAGTAGAGGGCTCTATTACCCCGAGATCAAGCATCTTCTTGACCTCACCTTTGATGTGGGTTCTGACATGTTCTGACATTCTGTACCCTCTGCTTTTGACTGGCAGACAGTCACCAGTGAGAATATCGTGCTGGCCCCAAGGGGTCAAGCCTGGTGAAAGTGAGACCAGGGAGGCAAACTGATTTAACATAGATTTGCACTCCTCTTGTTGCTCAGGTGTCAGATCTGAAGAGAGATTAACTCCTTCAACCTTTTCGTCCAAAGGTAAGCCTCTAAGGAGGTCAGGTAGAGCTTCACTCTCCTCCTCCCCTTCCGATGAAGCTAGAAGCAAGGCTCCTACTTCCGGTCTAGAGGCATAGGCTTTGAGGCGGTTGGTGTGGAAGACTCTGGGAGCTTCCCTGGGTTTTCCCAGATCCACCAGATAGTTGACCTCTCCAAGTTTTCCCACAACCTTTGAAGGATCCCATCCATTTGTCTTGCAAGGCCCTCTGCCTTGTTGGGAGCATAACGAGAACTAGCTGGTCTTGAGTGAACTCAACCATGTTAGCCTTCTGATCATGCCAATGCTTGACCAGAGCTTGTCCAGCTTTCAAGTTGTCACTTGCTTCTGCCATCATGTGGGACATTCTCCGTCGGAAACCTATCACATTGTCACTCTGACTGGCTTGGGGGAAGGAGCACTCTCCAACCCCTCCTTGATCAGGGCCAATGGACCTCTGACCGGATGTTAGGGAGAATTCTCTGTTTAGGCTGAATTTCCTAACCTAGTGAAGCTCCCAGCAGCTTTGCTGGATTTTTGGGGTTTAATTATTTCTCCTGCCAAGAGTGAGACTCTTTTTTACCCTCACTCTTGGACATGATTTGAGTGTGTTTCTTTGAATCTAGAAGTGTTTAATGGGCTATGGGGTCTTTTACTCCATAGGGCTTCATGTGTTTTTGTGATGTGTGTTACACAGCACCCTCAGTGCAGTGACACAGGGGTGTCATAGTGACCCCCAGTATAGACTCCATACCCTTGGACTGACTACTGTCTCCCAGGGCATGTAAAGTCACCATTGACTTTACTAGTCTTAAATTCTGAACAGAACCAGTACAAACCATCATATTGTGGACGTACTGTTCTGTTAGTCGAGGGGGCACTTCTCCGTCCCCCCTGATCGAGTTTTGGCTGGTGGCAGTGGATACTACTTTTTATATTCAACCACGAATATTCTCCTATGGGATTTCCCATTGTTTTAGGCTACTATCTTTATTTAATTATTTACGGTAGCCTCGAACATACCGCCGGTTTATTTAATTAATATTAATTCTCCGGTTGGTATTTTTTGCCAAAACTTGATTCTAAAATGGCGTTTGTGTTCTCTTCTGTGACTCCAACCCAAGTCGAGCCCTTTGTTCCACTTTTTGGCGGGCTTCTCCACAGAAGCCCTCCAAAGTGGTGCCACTCTGTCTGGGGTACTTAGGAGGGGTGGAGGGGGATTTAGGCACCCTGGACTGAGTTGCCTAGGCAACTCAAGTCGCACTCCGTCCTGATTGGCCCAAGTGGTGAGCCGGCCGGCTCACCACTTAGCATGTTTGAGTGGCAGCTAGGCTGAGTGAATGGGGGTTTTCTGCATAAAAGCAGGGCTTTGGGGACTGGAACTTCAGAAGTCGCCACAGGACCTAAGAATCCGACAAGGGAGAAGCTGAGCCGACCTGCCACGACACCACTACCGGTGGAGCCCTGCTGGACCGTCTCACCACTTTTCCCAACGACAGAGGAGATCTCCTGCCGGAGAGTCTTCTTCCTTT
>PGSH02004108.1:0-39870 GCA_002915635.3 Ambystoma mexicanum
TGGGCGAGCCAGACGTGGCATGGTGGTACAGTGGGGCTGACTTCCAGGTCAGCAGGTCTAGCCATGTGTGGCGGTGCACGTTGGTGTCACCAGCCCACGTGGATCATGGGCAGCTAACGTCATCTGCTGCCCGAAGTAGGCAGGTGGGGAGGCTGCAGGGGCAGCTGCGGCTCCATCCACCCCAGCTCTGAGTGTCCCAGCCAAGGACAGTGTCGGTCCTAGTCCATCCTGCTGACGTTCCCCTGACCACATCAACCTTCAGCTAATGCCTGCACCAACTCCCATGGTGAGTGTTCATTCCCACACTCCTAGTCCACAGTCCACCGGGGCTCCTGCCCCTAGTGTCCAGAGCGGCGTAGACACTCAGTATCACCACCACCTTCCAAGCGGAAGAGGAAGATGCTCGTCCAGTACAGGCTGATGCCCCAGACACGGCTACACAGTCGGCCCACCAAGGAAGCCCTGCTTCAATCGGGTCAAACTTGATGCACTTGTGGAGTATGTGTCCGCACATGACAGCGAAATGGTGATTACTGCAGGATGCAAGACCACACCTGCACAACGTCAGGCACACTGGCAGACCATTGCGGAACTCATAAGTACCCTTGGATTCGTGAGGCACACAGCTAATGATTGCTACAAGCGCTGGAATGACTTTAAGCGCAGGGCAAAGAAAAAGCTGGCCTCAAGTCATGCCGCAACTCTAGTGACTGGAGGTGGGTTTCCGGCAGAGGACATAGAACTCACTCCACATGAGTATGTTGCTGGGACCTACGTCACGGAGGAACAGATCCAAGGCGTGGGAGACCTGCCAGATTACGAGGCATTGTCCGGTGAGTGCACATGCATGTGTGTGTCATCCATGTGCATGGCGATGTGCATGGCGTGTGTGTGAGTGCTTCTGGTTGAGTGCCAGGTGAGGTGGTGTGTGCCTGAGTGGTTTGGGTCACCCATGTGCTTCATCCAAAACATTCTGCGCACCAGAATTTGGGTGTTGCAGTATCCCTTCTGGCAACAGTAGACATTCAGCCCAACCTCACGCCAGTTGCCCTTGAATTGTCATCTTGCCACAACATAGTTGCATGTTATTCTGTGTTCATTCAGGCTGATTGTCTGCATTCAACCACTTTCACTAGGCATTTCTCAGTCCTATTGTCACATGTGTGACATGGCTAGGGTACATGCCATCTGTGTGATGGCATGTGTCATGTATGTGTATTGGACATGCCAATCACAGGCCAATGTGTGATGGCACTGCTAGGCAGCATGCAGCAAATGTGTTGGTCTTCCATCTTGGTGTCATCAATGTGTGCCATTTGCCTCCCCTTCATACGCAGTGACAGTGCATGCATGGGAGGGTTATAGTCATGTGGACATGTGTCAATGAAGTACTGTTTCTGTTGCTTCTCAGCCCTAATTGTGTTCCATGTTGCAAATGCCTGTTCCCATTTCTTTTCTTTCATGTCTTTGCAGGGGATGACGCACTTGATACTGCTGGGGTTGTGGAGATGGTGCAGACCCAGGAGGGGTCTCAGGCCCGACCGGCACCAGTGAGGGACGTGGTGTGGTGGTGGGTGAGAACCCACACTTGCTGCAGGCCGTCATCTCAAGGGTGTCTCTGGGTGCACCTCCCCCGAGCTCTATTCAGGTGTCGATTCGGATGATGAGACCTATGTGCCGTCGCAGGTAAGTGTCTCTGGGAGGGATTCTGTACTGTCCAACCCACCTGCACCAGGGTTAGAACCCTCAATGGGGATGTCAGTGTTGGTAGGTCCGCCTTTGGTGGTTACGGATGCAGGGTCACACTCCGCAACATCTGATCCTGTTCCTGGGCCAGCAGATCAGAGGGGGAATGCAGTCCTGCAGCCTCAGGCAGTGCCGGCACAGCAAGGCGCAGTTCGCCTTGCCCCAGACAGGTGTGGTGCCCGCCGACGCGGTGGCCGTACGCCACCTGGCAATACCGCATGGGAGCAATCCATATACGGTATGGCAAACCAACAGGCAGCATCAACTGAGATGATGGCTCAGGCCATGGATAGGGTGGCCACTTCCATTGTCCCCCAAGAAAGGCTAATTGAACAACTACAGCAGGCAACAGACTCCATTAGCCAGTCACACAGGGAGGACATGTTGGCGTCCAACAGGGACAGGCGGGCGGCACTGGAGACTCTGCGGGAAGCCATTTCCATTGAGTCCCAGGGCCACAGGGAAGCCCTGAGGGTGGAACTCCGTCAGCTCAGGGCAACTCTGGTTGAGCTTGAGGCTTCAGCTAACACGAGGACAGAACAGCAGCTGGAGCGGCTCACACGTACGCTCTCAGCTGAGATGCAGGCAACTAGGGCGGAGGTCCGGGCATCCCGTGAGTTGTTGCATGGGGACCTCCGCACAATTATCCTCCAGAACCAGACCTTCCACACCCGCATGCTTGCTGCCATGGAGGACCAGACTAGGGCTTTGCGTGGGCTGCCTCCCATAGTGCCACCACCTCCTGATGCAGCTGCAGAGGGTGAGGAGAGCGACAGCAGCGAATCTCTCACAATAGGGTAGTCGTGCAGGCCATGAGCCCATGGAGGTGTTTTTTTTTCGCAAGATCCACACAGATGGGTTTTGGTGTGCACCCTGTCCTCGGACCTCCTGGGTGGCCTCCCCCACCCCCCCGGGCCCATTAATGGCCATTTTTTTTTTTTTTTTTTATTTTTATTTTTTGGACAGTGTGTTGCCTTGTGTGGCTCCCGTGGGCATACGCTGTATTGTGGCTGGGCACATGCAGGCTTGTCCTGAATTTGGGTCAGATGCTTGGGTTTGTGTGACACACACCCCTCCTGCTTCCCGTTTCCATGGGCTTGCAAAGGGTGTGCCCAAGTGACATTGACGTACACGGTGACGTTGGACTCCCATTTGATGTGTGGGCAGTCTGTAGTCAATACTGTGTATACATTCCTAGTGCATATTGTTGTTGTATTGTACACTGCTTGGTGTATTGATATGTGCCTCTGCATCCATCTCATCCTCCTAATTTGCAGGTCCATTTCTCATGTCTTCACAAGGCGGTCTACTTTGGGACTGGAGTCCATGTTGTAAGCAGTGCACCTACACTCTTGCGTGGCGCTAACACTGTATACTTGGAAGTGTTCGAAGTGCTGCCATTATCAGGTAGTGAGGCTACCAATTTTTTAAGTCTGTACTGTCATGTTTATGGTAGGTTGGAGGTTGTGTAGGTGATTGGTATTCTTGGTAAGTATTTGGTAATGTGTGTTGTTGGTCCTGCATTACTGTGAGCATTTCATGTGTGGCCAGTTTCCATTAGGGACACTGTAGTTGGTGACACTTGGGGCATGTTGTGGGGATTAATTTGTTTGCTCTCACATTGCATGACATGCCATGGTGTGTTGTGTGGCCGTGCCGGGGAGGGGTTGGGTGACATGGCACTGTTCTCATGTTGTATTTTGCAAGTGGGTATTCATTTTTGCTGCATGGAAGTGTGTCTTTTGATGACACTGCATTGGTGGTGTTTGTGTAGGTAGGGATGCACACATTGTGACACTTCCAGATGAACAATCTCAGGCTGCTATGGTTCTGACAGTTGACTGTCCCTTAATTCATCATAATTGTCAGATTGAGTCATCATTGATTGTCAGATGGTATGTGCCAGGGCTGTGTGCACTCCACAGGGGTGTGCTTTCTATGTGAAGTAATTAGCCACCAGCTGCGTACGGGCTGCCTCACCCCGTGCCCTTTCCCCTCCCATGCGCAGCGGGCGTGCATGTGGTTGGGGATGTGGGGGCACCACCATGTCCACAGCCAGGCCCCGGCGTGTTGCAACATTGTGCAGGACACATGCTGCCACTATGATCCTGCACACTACTGGGGAGCGTATAACAGCTGCCCGCCAGAACGGTCAAGGGAGCGAAAGCGTGACTTGAGCACTCCGAATGTGCGCTCCACTATGCCCCGGGTTGCAATATGGGCTGTGTTGTATCTTACCTCGGGAGGCGTGATGGGGTTCCGAATTGGCGTCATCATGTGTGTGCTCAGAGGGTAGGCACTGTCCCCTGGGGAGGTGGTGATGGGGATCATTAGTGGGGTATTGGCATTACTCTGTATCTGTCATGCATGCGTGTGCTGTGGCATTTCTACTCACCAAGCAGCCATGCATCGCCATGCCGCCCAGCTTCCATGTCCCGGTTTAGGGTTGACATCCTGTAAATGAAGCTGTCGTGGGTGGACCCTGGATAGTTGGCATATACTGAGGTGATGATTCCCTTGGCATCACATACTACCTGGACGTTGATGGAATGCCAGTGCTTGCGGTTTCTATAGATGTGCTCAGATGCCCTGGGGGGACGTAGAGCCACATCGGTGCAATCAATGGCACCAAGCACTTTGGGGAATTGTGCCACCCTGTAGAAATCCTGGCTGACAGCCTGCCTTTCTGCAGGTGTTCTGGGCAGGTATATGTGCCTGCGGACTGATGGGCGTGCAGTGATGATGGCCAACACCTGGTGTAGGCACCGTGACTGCGTGGCCTGTGACACCCCCCCACTATGGCACTTGTCCGCTGAAATGATCCGGTAGCCAAGAAGTGCAGTACATTGAGGACCTTCTCCAGGGGGCTGAGTGCTTGGGAGCACAGGGTGGGTGATGTGAGGTCATCCTCCCACTCACTGACCAGGTCGAGTATTATGTGTGGTGGAAACCTGTACCTCCCATACACCTGGTCATCTGGCATACCAAATAGGCTGGTTCTGGGTGTGAAGATTCTGGCCCTGACTATCCTTCTCCTCCTCCTGCGGTATCCCACGGCCACTGCTGCTAGGAACGGTATATTCATCCTGGCGTCTGAGCTTGTTTGTTGTTTGCGCACTCTTTTATGCTGCGCGGGACGTGCGCCTGCTTCATGCTGGTGTACGTGTTTCAGGATTGGTCCTTTTATTTTTTGGCGCGTTGTAGGCGAGCGTGTAAATCTTCCCGCCCACCCCAGGAATACACGTAACACGCTCTCCCAGGCCCAGTCGCAAGTAAATAATCCCGCCCACCCCTGGAATACACGTACCCCACTCTCACAGGCACAGTCGCGTGTGTAACTTCACGCGCACACACCGAAATACACGTACCCTGCAAATTTGCGTGTGAAACTTCCCGCGCACCCCGAAATACACGTACCCTGCTGATATCGCGTGTCAGACTACCCGCGCACCCTGGAATACACGTACCCAGGCAAATCGCACGGCTGGGGGGTGGGGGTGCAGGGAGACATGAGTGGGGGCCTGGTGGAGGGTGCCCCTGCACTGCTGGGGGTGGGGGTGCAGGGAGACATGAGTGGGGGCCTGGTGGAGGGTGCCCCTGGATGCTGGGGTGTGGGGGTGCTGGGAGACATGAGTGGGGGCCTGGTGGAGGGTGCCCCACAGTGCTGGGGGGTGGGGTGCAGGGAGACATGAGTGGGGGCCTGGTGGAGGGTGCCCCTGACTGGTGGGGGTGGGGTGCTGGGAGACATGAGTGGGGGCCTGGTGGAGGGTGCCCTGGATGCTGGGGGTGGGGGTGCTGGGAGACATGAGTGGGGCCTGGTGGAGGGTGCCCCTGGATGCTGGGGTGGGGGTGGCTGGGAGACATGAGTGGGGGCCTGGTGGAGGGTGCCCCTGGATGCTGGGGGTGGGGGTGCAGGAGACATGAGTGGGGGCCTGGTGGAGGGTGCCCCTGGATGCTGGGGGTGGGGGTGCTGGGAGACATGAGTGGGGGCCTGGTGGAGGGTGCCCCTGACTGCTGGGGGGTGGGGGTGCAAGGAGACATGAGTTGGACATGAGTGGGGGCCTGGTGGAGGGTGCCCCTGACTGCTGGGGTGGGGCGCAGGGAGACATGAGTGGGGGCCTGGTGGAGGGTGCCCCTGATGCTGGGGGTGGGGGTGCAGGGAGACATGAGTTGGACATGAGTGGGGCCTGGTGGAGGGTGCCCCTGACTGGTGGGGGTGTGGGTGCAGGGAGACATGAGTGGGGGCCTGGTGGAGGGTGCCCCTGGATGCGGGGGGTGGGGGTGCAGGGAGACATGAGTGGGGGCCTGGTGGAGGTGCCCCTGCACTGCTGGGGGGTGGGGTGGTGGGAGACATGAGTGGGGCCTGGTGGAGGGTGCCCCTAGCTGGTGGGGGGTGGGGGTGCAGGGAGACATGAGTGGGGGCCTGGTGGAGGGTGCCCCTGGATTGCAGGGGTGGGGGTGCTGGGAGACATGAGTGGGGGCCTGGTGGAGGGTGCCCCACAGTGCTGGGGGTGGGGGTGCAGGGAGACATGAGTGGGGGCCTGGTGGAGGGTGCCCCTGACTGGTGGGGGTGGGGCTGCAGGGAGACATGAGTGGGGGCCTGGTGGAGGGTGCCCCTGGATGCGGGGGTGGGGTGCTGGGAGACATGAGTGGGGGCCTGGTGGAGGGTGCCCCACACTGCTGGGGGGTGGGGGTGCAGGGAGACATGAGTGGGGGCCTGGTGAGGTGCCTCTGACATGCTGGGGTGGGGTGCTGGGAGACATGAGTGGGGCCTGGTGGAGGGTGCCCCTGGATGCTGGGGTGGGGGTGCAAGGAGACATGAGTTGGACATGAGTGGGGGCCTGGTGGAGGGTGCCCCTGACTGGTGGGGGTGGGGTGCAGGGAGACATGAGTGGGGGCCTGGTGGAGGGTGCCCCACAGTGCTGGGGGTGGGGGTGCAGGGGGACATGAGTGGGGCCTGGTGGAGGGTGCCCCTGGATGCTGGGGGTGGGGGTGCTGGGAGACATGAGTGGGGCCTGGTGGAGGGTGCCCATAGTGACTGGGGTGGGGGTGGGGAGACATGAGTGGGGCCTGGTGGAGGCTGCCCCTGACTGGTGGGGTGGGGGGAGACATGAGTGGGGGCCTGGTGGAGGGTGCCCCTGGATGGTGGGGGGTGGGGTGCTGGGGGACATGAGTGGGGGCCTGGTGGAGGGTGCCCCTCAGTGCTGGGGGGTGGGGGTGATGGGAGACATGAGTGGGGGCCTGGTGGAGGGTGCCCCTGACTGCTGGGGGGTGGGGTGAGGGACATCAGTTGGACATGAGTGGGGGCCTGGTGGAGGGTGCCCCTGGATGCTGGGGGGTGGGGGTGCTGGGAGACATGAGTGGGGGCCTGGTGGAGGGTGCCCCTGGATGCTGGGGGTGGGGGTGCTGGGGCATGAGTTGGACATGAGTGGGGGCCTGGTGGAGGGTGCCCCTGCACTGCTGGGGGGTGGGGGTGCAGGGAGACATGAGTGGGGGCCTGGTGGAGGGTGCCCCTGACTGCTGGGGGGTGGGGTGCAGGGAGACATGAGTGGGGGCCTGGTGGAGGGTGCCCCACTGCTGGGGGGTGGGGGTGCAGGGAGACATGAGTGGGGCCTGGTGGAGGGTGCCCCTGGATGCTGGGGGTGGGGGTGCTGGGAGACATGAGTGGGGGCCTGGTGGAGGGTGCCCTGGATGCTGGGGGGTGGGGGTGCTGTGGGAACATGAGTGGGGGCCTGGTGGAGGGTGCCCCTGACTGGTGGGGGGTGGGGGTGCTGGGAGACATGAGTGGGGGCCTGGTGGAGGGTGCCCCTGGATGCGGGGGGGTGGGGTGCAGGGAGACATGAGTGGGGCCTGGTGGAGGGTGCCCCACAGCTGGGGGTGGGGTGCAGGGGACATGAGTGGGGGCCTGGTGGAGGGTGCCCCTGGATGCTGGGGGTGGGGGTGCTGGGAGACATGCGTTGGTGGGCAGTAGTGCAAGGTGACATGTGGGTTGGCTGGGGGGCATGGCCATGGTGGATGGGCTGCCTGCGGGACATGTGCAGGGGTGCAGGGTAGTCCCCTGTGGTGTGGGCCGCCTGCAGGGGCCGTGGAGGGTGTAGAGGGAACAGCTGGGAGGACCCACACGGCCAATTCACGTGTGGGACTCCCCGGCACCCCAGAAATACACGTAGGCTGCTGGATTCGCGTGTGGAATTTGCCGCGCACCCGGAGTACACGTACCCTGCTGAAATTGCGTGTGGAACTTCACGCGCACACCGAAATACACGTACCCTGCTAATTCGCGTGTGAAACTTCCCCGCACACCGAAATACACGTACCCTGCTAATTCGCGTGTGAAACTTCCTGCGCACCCCGAAATACACGGACCCAGGCCAATCGCGTGTGGAACTTCCCGCGAACCCCGTAATACACGCACATGCTAATTTTCACACAGCGATTTTCACACAGCGGGTGTCCGTGTTTGTCGGTACCCCTTTGCACCTCATTTGTCCTAGAGGGCCACTGTATGGACCATTCATCATGGCTGTTTATGGGTGCTTTTTGTTAGCGCACATTTATTTCAGGCGCAGGGACGCTACCGCCTGCTTTCTTGTGGCGTACTTGTTTGGCCCTGTGCGCGTCTTTCACCGTGCGCTGGTTTGCCCTATTCGATTCCATGAATACGAGTTGTAGGAGAGCGTGTGGGCGTTCCGCGCACTTGCCTCCTGTACTTCCCCCGTGACGCCCATATTTTCACGCGTTGTTCCCCATTCCGAGTGTTACGCCCCGTGTTCCGCCTACTTTTGTGATGTGCGCCGCACTATGTGCGATTTCGCAGTGGCCGTGGCGCACGCCGTTGGATGACCTGTGCGCCGGAATGCGCCGCGCACTTTTTCAGCGCACATCCAATGTTTTTCTCGCGCACGGACTTCCATGAATCGATGTGCGCTGGTTTCCCTGCGATTTTCGCACTTGCACTGCGATTTTTGCACTTTTACTGCGAATCGCACGTTTTGGCACCTCTGCGTGGGAATTTTCGGCGCACATTAATTCCATGAATCGAACACCAAGACCACTCTCAGAGGGTGAAACTGTTACAGATGCTCTTAACTACCTAGCTGGAGAACGTACTCTGGTTACCAGGATAGGATACATACTAAACTAATGCCAACATTTTAACATTGCAGTTGACAAGTAAATGAACCATTGCTGTTTTTGGAGCCAAGAAACTAGCATTCCCCAATCGCTCCCGATGTCTTAATAATGCACACACAAGGGAAGGTGAATTCACATTGAAAACTTAACCTCTTAAAGACATATGTGTACAGGAACATGCCGTAACTTCCATGAATATTCATATTGATTACCCAGATACTACGTGACACGAGGTCCCTACACCACGTACCACGCCTAAATTGTGACTCCCATCACCCGGAGGTCTTTACTAGCTCTGGTACATTGTGATGACCGTAAGCAAAATGATTTGCATGCGATGCACCTTTCACATCATCGAGGTGACCGTTTAATTGCATAAAAGGCAGAGCATATTCCCGGGTCTACTGGGTTCACCCCTCTCACTCCCCTCACCCACCAGCCCTTCTTCGCACTTCCACAATTAAGCAGCCCACAGCTGTGGACAATGCCAACATCAAGTGGCCCAAAAAACAATTAAAATGTACACGCACAGAGACTGCTCTTATAACAGTCTTACACACTTAGTGTGCAACAAAACCGTGACGACTACTTGGGTTACCTTTTGTCCTTTTTCTTTCCCTAGAGGACGGAGTGTGCGCCAGATCCGCCCCCGGGACCTTGCATGGAGGGATTCCCAAGACAAATCATCTGGTCCTGAAGAAGACGACCTCAACAAAAACGGTCATCAAAACCGGTCGACCATAGGCTCATGAGACATCTCATGACCAGATTGATGTTCGAATAAGCTAATGTAAACACAATTTGAATTATTAGAGGCCCCTATTGGGCACAATGGAATCTGGAGGTCCCACATGTTCTGTATGTGTGGGACTTGATTGTTTTTAATTATCCAGCACTAGGTTTGCTACTCTAGGAGCACCTCACGGATTTGGTGATTAAAACTTTACAGAGAAGTTCCTACTGGACCTACCTCCTATAGATATAACACACAAGAGACATGATCTAATGCAAACCGTCTCTCACTGCACCTGTACTGGTTTTGTAAGTATCTGTGATGTATTTCAATATGGTTATAGATGAGGGACATATCTCTCACTATCCCTTTTAGACAGGTTGTGCACCACCGTTCTTCCTAGGGAGAGCTTGCCTTGACAGGGTCAGGGTGTGCTTCCGACAAGGGACCGTTCTTATCTGTGTGCCTTTATGACAGTAGTTGGGTGAGGATCACTCGCCAGTGATGCATACTCATAAACCCGTTCTTCTGTGATACTGTATTCCACTTGCACACAGGGAGCCTGTGGACAAATGGACTCGGCAGCTCTTGCGCCTGGTTTTGCAAGGTCCCCTGTAGTGTGCATTGCAGTACCCGCAAGCACAGAAGCTTTTCTCATGGGAATGCAAAGAAGGCAGCATTCCACATCCCGCAAGGTTATTTTTTTTATTGAATTGTCGTTGAGTAAGGCTTCTGAGGGCAATGTTGTGCAAGCACAATGTTTCCCCTGAGCTTGTATTGCAGGGGATACATTGGTGCATGTAGTCGGGCCAAGGATAACTGTTGATGCCTATTTGTAGATGTTATGACAGGCAGCCATACAGGCATCGTGGCGGCCTTCAATTTGTTTTACAGCCTAGCCTCCCGTGGTGCTGACATATGTTGATGCATGATCACCATGGCAGTCCTCCTCCTTTACAGCCTAGCCTCCCGTGGTGCTGACATATGTTGATGCATGATCACCATGGCAGTCCTCCTCCTTTACAGCCTAGCCTCCCTGGTATTGACATATGTTGATGCATGATCATCATGGCAGTCTTCCTCCTTTACAGCCTAGCCTCCCTGGTATTGACATATGTTGATGCATGATCATCATGGCAGTCCTCCTCCTTTACAGCCTAGCCTCCCGTGGTGCTGACATATGTTGATGCATGATCATCATGGCAGTCCTCCTCCTTTACAGCCTAGCCTCCCTGGTATTGACATATGTTGATGCATGATCATCATGGCAGTCCTCCTCCTTTACAGCCTAGCCTCCCTGGTGCTGACATATGTTGATGCATGATCATCATGGCAGTCCTCCTCCTTTTACAGCCTAGCCTCCCGTGGTGCGACATATGTTGATGCATGATCATCATGGCAGTCCTCCTCCTTTACAGCATAGCCTCCCGTGGTGCTGACATGTGTTGATGCATGATCATCATGGCAGTCCTCCTCCTTTACAGCCTAGCCTCCCGTGGTGCTGACATATGTTGATGCATGATCACCATGGCAGTCCTCCTCCTTTACAGCCTAGCCTCCCCTGGTATTGACATATGTTGATGCATGATCATCATGGCAGTCCTCCTCCTTTACAGCCTAGCCCCCTGGTATTGACATATGTTGATGCATGATCATCATGGCAGTCCTCCTCCTTTACAGCCTAGCCTCCCGTGGTGCTGACATATGTTGATGCATGATCATCATGGCAGTCCTCCTCCTTTACAGCCTAGCCTCCCGTGGTGCTGACATATGTTGATGCATGATCATCATGGCAGTCCTCCTCCTTTACAGCCTAGCCTCCCGTGGTGCTGACATATGTTGATGCATGATCATCATGGCAGTCCTCCTCCTTTACAGCCTAGCCTCCCGTGGTGCTGACATATGTTGATGCATGATCATCATGGCAGTCCTCCTCCTTTACAGCCTAGCCTCCCGTGGTGCTGACATATGTTGATGCATGATCATCATGGCAGTCCTCCTCCTTTACAGCCTAGCCTCCCTGATATTGACATATGTTGATGCATGATCATCATGGCAGTCCTCCTCCTTTACAGCCTAGCCTCCCGTGGTGCTGACATATGTTGATGCATGATCATCATGGCAGTCCTCCTCCTTTACAGCCTAGCCTCCCGTGGTGCTGACATATGTTGATGCATGATCATCATGGCAGTCCTCCTCCTTTACAGCCTAGCCTCCCTGGTATTGACATATGTTGATGCATGATCATCATGGCAGTCCTCCTCCTTTACAGCCTAGCCTCCCTGGTATTGACATATGTTGATGCATGATCATCATGGCAGTCCTCCTCCTTTACAGCCTAGCCTCCCGTGGTGCTGACATATGTTGATGCATGATCATCATGGCAGTCCTCCTCCTTTACAGCCTAGCCTCCCGTGGTGCTGACATATGTTGATGCATGATCATCATGGCAGTCCTCCTCCTTTACAGCCTAGCCTCCCTGGTATTGACATATGTTGATGCATGATCATCATGGCAGTCCTCTCCTTTACAGCCTAGCCTCCCGTGGTGCTGACATATGTTGATGCATGATCATCATGGCAGTCCTCCTCCTTTACAGCCTAGCCTCCCGTGGTGCTGACATATGTTGATGCATGATCATCATGGCAGTCCTCCTCCTTTACAGCCTAGCCTCCCTGGTATTGACATATGTTGATGCATGATCATCATGGCAGTCCTCCTCCTTTACAGCCTAGCCTCCCGTGGTGCTGACATATGTTGATGCATGATCATCATGGCAGTCCTCCTCCTTTACAGCATAGCCTCCCGTGGTGCTGACATATGTTGATGCATGATCATCATGGCAGTCCTCCTCCTTTACAGCCTAGCCTCCGTGGTGCTGACATATGTTGATGCATGATCACCATGGCAGTCCTCCTCCTTTACAGCCTAGCCTCCCTGGTATTGACATATGTTGATGCATGATCATCCATGGCAGTCCTCCTCCTTTACAGCCTAGCCTCCCTGGTATTGACATATGTTGATGCATGATCATCATGGCAGTCCTCCTCCTTTACAGCCTAGCCTCCCTGGTGCTGACATATGTTGATGCATGATCATCATGGCAGTCCTCCTCCTTTACAGCCTAGCCTCCCGTGGTGCTGACATATGTTGATGCATGATCATCATGGCAGTCCTCCTCCTTTACAGCCTAGCCTCCCGTGGTGCTGACATATGTTGATGCATGATCATCATGGCAGTCCTCCTCCTTTACAGCCTAGCCTCCCGTGTGCTGACATATGTTGATGCATGATCATCATGGCAGTCCTCCTCCTTTACAGCCTAGCCTCCCGTGGTGCTGACATATGTTGATGCATGATCATCATGGCAGTCCTCCTCCTTTACAGCCTAGCCTCCCGGTATTGACATATGTTGTATGCATGATATCAGTCCTCCTCCTTTACAGCCTAGCCTCCCGTGGTGCTGACATATGTTGATGCATGATCATCATGGCAGTCCTCCTCCTTTACAGCCTAGCCTCCCGTGGTGCTGACATATGTTGATGCATGATCATCATGGCAGTCCTCCTCCTTTACAGCCTAGCCTCCCTGGTATTGACATATGTTGATGCATGATCATCATGGCAGTCCTCCTCCTTTACAGCCTAGCCTCCCTGGTATTGACATATGTTGATGCATGATCATCATGGCAGTCCTCCTCCTTTACAGCCTAGCCTCCCGTGGTGCTGACATATGTTGATGCATGATCATCATGGCAGTCCTCCTCCTTTACAGCCTAGCCTCCCGTGGTGCTGACATATGTTGATGCATGATCATCATGGCAGTCCTCCTCCTTTACAGCCTAGCCTCCCTGGTATTGACATATGTTGATGCATGATCATCATGGCACTCTCTCCTCCTTTACAGCCTAGCCTCCCGTGGTGCTGACATATGTTGATGCATGATCATCATGGCAGTCCTCCTCCTTTACAGCCTAGCCTCCCTGGTGTTGACATATGTTGATGCATGATCATCATGGCAGTCCTCCTCCTTTACAGCCTAGCCTCCCTGGTATTGACATATGTTGATGCATGATCATCATGGCAGTCCTCCTCCTTTACAGCCTAGCCTCCGTGGTGCTGACATATGTTGATGCATGATCATCATGGCAGTCCTCCTCCTTTACAGCCTAGCCTCCCGTGTGCTGACATATGTTGATGCATGATCATCATGGCAGTCCTCCTCCTTTACAGCCTAGCCTCCGCGGTGCTGACATATGTTGATGCATGATCACCATGCAGTCCTCCTCCTTTACAGCCTAGCCTCCCGGTATTGACATATGTTGATGCATGATCATCATGGCAGTCCTCCTCCTTTACAGCCTAGCCTCCCGTGGTGCTGACATATGTTGATGCATGATCATCATGGCAGTCCTCCTCCTTTACAGCACTAGCCTCCCGTGGTGCTGACATATGTTGATGCATGATCATCATGGCAGTCCTCCTCCTTTACAGCCTAGCCTCCCTGGTATTGACATATGTTGATGCATGATCATCATGGCAGTCCTCCTCCTTTACAGCCTAGCCTCCCTGGTATTGACATATGTTGATGCATGATCATCATGGCAGTCGTCCTCCTTTCAGTTGCAGTTCTCCAGGGAATCTTTTCCGACAGTGCTCTTAACGCATAAATGAACACACTTGCTGATCAGACTCTAATGGTGCAGGCCGCAGGTACTGGAGCTTGGTTGAGGTCATGTGTCAAAATCGTAGCAGCCTGTAAGCACAACCTTCAGGACATGAAGGCACTGTCCCAACACCACAGGGTGACACAAGTAAGGCTGAGCTCTTGTTCAGGGTGCTTGCTTGTCTGCTCATCTTGGTAGTTTAGCAGTTCTGGTGTGGATGCTTGCAATACCTATAACCTCTGAAGGGTTTTGCTGACAGAAAGGGCTTATGGCTTGCTGCTTATGCTGGGGGGAGACATGTCCTACTGGTAGAGGGGTGGTGGATGTCTGCCACTCATACAGCATTGAAAGAGTTCTTTAGTTGCTTGTTATCAGTGTAGAAAGGTAAAACATATCCCAAGTAGGCAGATTCCGGGTACAGAAGAATGCACCTTTATTGTGTTTCGCGCACACAACTACAGTCGCAGTCCACAGTTAAGTATACTGTGATGGGAGGGGCTGGCCATGGACATCGCTATGGGGGTGCTCTGGGACACAAGCACCACGGAGGCCCAGTGCCTCGAGGGTTTGCCGGGAGGGCACCCGGTCTTGGATGGGGCAGGGCATGCCTTACCTGCACATGCAGACCCTGGCCAGCTGGCTGGCAAGAGGGCCCCATGGCAACATGGCCTGCCCCATCATCATTGAAATGAGACACGACTCGGTTCATTCCATGTTGGAGTCTGCAGCCGTTCTGCTAAACGCACCTGCAGGGCTCCTTTTATTAGCTTGGGCCATGACACTGTCATGGCCCATCTTAAAAGGGCAATACACGGGGGAGGGACACATCCCCTTAAAGGGGCAATACACATGGGAGGGTCACGACACAACACTCCTCCTTTTTCATAACAAACAAACAAATGTTACTACAACATAAATGTTTTCTTCCCCCTGTTACAGAACAACATTAGTTGGGCTACTTCAGAATCATGGGATCAACAACAAATAGTATATGCTACTGCTACACACATGAGGCTCACATATTCATACACATATAACACAGATCAACCCATCACCCTCAGGTGACATTCGCGGTGGGTGAACTGCCAGTGGATGGTTGGTAATTGGACCACAAGTTACAAAAACTATTTATTTCCTGGGGTGTGGAATTGTAACCCCTGCATGACGCTCCTGGGTAGCTTCTAGTACCATCTAGAGCACCCCTACAAACTAGGGGATCACAGCTTCCCATCGCTATACTTTACTGAGACCACTTTTACCATGTGGCTAACATGCAGGTTGACAGTATCAAAACGCATCTTCACTGTGTGCTCTTTAAGCAATTGCTTAATGTTAATGCTGAGGCGTGGCAAAGGCACATTAAATAATCTATGCAGATTTTGTAATAAGGAAGTCGAAACATCAAAGCACTTGGTCATCGATTGCCTGGAGTTGTCATCATTACGTTCCAAATTTTTAGGGAATTTTGCCCCTACAAATGGCGACATGGAAGAGTGGGGGATTAAGGTGCTCACAGGAAATAATGCCATGTTAACATGTGCATTAATTGATTATATGGAGACAATCTTAGAAGTGACGTGAACACGTTCACCTAAACCCAAACTGACATTGTGGTGGGGCAAAGTAAATTAAGTTGATGTATATGAACTGACTGAATGAAGATTCGGTCTGATGAGAATGTTGCTAAATGTTTTGATAAAAGTTTGTAATAAACCAAATGTCAATAAAATAAAAAATTAAAAATTGCCGGACTGCTGGAGACCAGTTCTCTTTCCATCAGTTTCCATTCGGCAGTCACTTCCCCGGGTTAAGGTCCATTGATGGTACTGTCCCTTAATGTTGGGGCAGGGCAGCGGGACGCAGATAGCAGGGCGCCCAGACTGCGCCATGTTCAGGTTCACAGTCATTCCCTGTCCCTTTGATGTCGGGCCAGGGCAGTGAGACGCAGATAGCAGAGCATCTAGGCCACGCCACGTGATGTTGCGAGGGCATGGGGCAGCAGGATGACACTCACCCCCCTTTTGGCCATGCTCCCCCATCAGGAGTATCTCTTGTCTCCAGGGGCACAAGAGGGCGCACAAGCACTCGTGCAGAGCTGCAACCCCTACCTTGCCCGTTGTACCGCTTCTTGGTGGTGTATGTCAGGGCCGCATGCATTGGTTGTCCAGACACCAGTTGTTGGCTCAGCTTAGGGGGCCCGAAGGTATCACCGCTGGGCCCACATTGGCCTGGACCTCAGGTGATAGGGCAGTCACAGAGCATTTGTGGCACAGTGTCAAGGCCACCTGTAGGGCAGGCAGGGTGACTGTAGTGGCACAGTGTTGGGGCCACTTACCGGACAGGCAGGGTGACTGTAGTGGTAGGGTGTTGGGGCCACTTGCTGCCTAGTTCTCTCGACAGCAGTAGAAGGCCTCCCTCGCTCGGTCACTCCCTCCAGGTGGGAAATAGTCACCTCCTCTTCTCCAGGCAGGAGCGCGCACCAGTGGTAGGGTGACTGTGGTGACAGGGTAACGCTGGTAGCAGGGTCCTAAGAGTGGTGTGGTGTTGGCAGCCACTTACATATTATTTAGCTCCCCCAGGCAGGCGTCTACATGCTTGATGCATTTAGTGCACACATGAATTGCCACACGGGCACAACTTGCATCCCCCTTCGTTTTCCTGATGGCACTGTGCAGGGAGGTGATCACAGGTGCAGTGCCAGTACAGAGCGAAGTAATTCATGTCACTGCTTGCGGGCCCGGGTTCTATTGTGCAACCTTCACCATCTGACTTGGAACACTGCACTTTTCCCATTGCCCTGACTTGGGGCTCCTGTGTAACTCACTCCCGGGCCCAGGATCTGTAGGGTGGCCATCTTCATCCAGTTACATGTGCTAACAGTCACCACCTCCTGGCTCAGGTGCATAGTAAGAGTGCCTGCATGGAACATTAGGATAACATTCTGCTGCGACTTGGAGCACATCACCATTTACCGCCGTTGGGGCCCAGGATCCCTATCGGGGCGGCATGCACTGGAAGTTTGCAGACATCTGTGCTGCTACAATTGTGATTATCCTTGCTCCTGCATGGAGCATATCATTATTCATCGCCAGTGCCCTGGGAATTCCGCAGGGAGCCTCTCCTCCCCACCAGCTCAACACCGGAGCACTTTGGATGTTCACCGCCGCTTGGCCTGGGAATTCAGTGGGGGCTGCAGTGTGGATGAACCGTAATTCTTTTTCTTTGAGAGCTCTGCTCTCAGAGCTTCACTTCCCCTCACTCACTGCCAGCTGCACCCGGGATCGCCAGAGGGCCCTCACTTCACTGCATGTCTGCTCCGATGACAGGAGCGCTGCAGTCTGCACCGCCGGCGGCCTAGGATCACACAAGGTGGCTGCTGGCACTCATAGTGCCAGCGAGTGCAGGACCTCTATCCTTCGCTGCGGACTGGAGCTTACATCAATCACAGCACCCAGCGGCCCGGGATCTTACACAGCCGCTTTCACTTTCGAGCAGAGAACTACATCTTCTTCACCGCCGGCCCGGGATTTCAGCGAGGCTCAGGCGGTGGCACCACGCAGGATAGTGCTACCACTTACGGGGCACTCACCTACTGTCTTTCGCGGGGGCAGATGGTGTTCCACACAGTGGTGGATGCTGCAGGGGGGCTGCAGGCTAGACCCTCCCCTGGCCGCGCGAGCACCCTGCTCACTGAGGGCTGCGACCACGGCAGATCCACTGGCAGGGCTCTATCCGCATGGCTCCTCATCCCTGATGCGGCAAAGGCTGCTTCTTCTCCTCTCTTTCCCCTGAGGGGTGTCGGCCTGACTCTCTCTACCAATGCGGGAGGTGTTTCTTTTTGTCGCGGCTGCGGACACTTCATTTGCTTCCTCTCCCTTTTCCTTGTGCGGGCATGCCCCGCTTCCTTCTCGTCACCACTGGGCTGCCCGGGAGCAGCACCCATCCGGCGGGCCCCCATTCCTGGACACGGGCTTCACGCACCTCAACGCCGGGCTGCCCGGGCTTGCTCCGCAAACTTGAGCAGTGAAGAGCAGGCCAAACCCATGGCTTGCAGTGGGGGTCAGGCATTCACCTCTTCTAGCTTTCTCCTATGGCGGCGGATGCTGCAGGGCTCAGAGGGCCGAAGCCAGGCAGGGTCTGCCAGCACGGCCCTGTTCTTCCGGCAATGAATGCTGCGCCTTCGCTCTCTCTCTCTCCATCCTTTCCCCTCACCAATACAAATGAGGAACAGCAGGGATGGTGCGTCACGGGGCTCTATGTCTTCTTTCCTCTTTTTCTTTTTGTTTCTTCTTGAGGTTTTCTACTTTGTGATAGGGGGGGGGCTGGCCATGGCCATCGCACCAGCCCCCTTGGGGTGCTATGGGATGCCAGCACCACGGAGGCCCAGTGTCTCGAGGGGTTGCAGGGGGCAGCCGGTCTTGGATGGGGCAGGGCATGTTTTACCCGCACATGCAGACCTTGGCCAGCTGGCTGGCAATAGGCTGAGTAGTGTGGGGGGAACCCAAATCGGCGTGAATGATAAAGGGAGGGGCAGCCAGGCGGCGCCCCCACCCGCAGCGTAGCCTAGGCAACCCAAGCTCTTAGGGGAAAGGTGTGAGAATAGCAACATGGGGGCAGGAGGAAGTCCTGCCCCCAGCTAGCAACAATGGGCCAAGGGGGTATAAATACCCCAGAGAAAGAAGGAAAGCTACACTCAGGTAAGGAGCTCACCTAATACGGGTAGGCTCCCAGGGCCTGGATCAGGGGGAGATAGGAAAGTTTTTTCCTTTTTCCGTTTTGCCTCTACGGGCTTCTCTGGATTACGTTTCTCTTTCTCCCCTTCTGCAGCGACGAGCCGCGGAGAGAACGCTGGTATCAGGAGCCTGGGCCGGAGCAGAGTGGAGAAGAGGACCACAGGAGCGGGAAGCAGTGTGACGCCGGAGCCGCGTAGAGGAGACTGGGAGCAGGAGCCGGAGCCGTGGGAGAAGATTAGCGTCGGGTCCCTTGGCCGCGGGTTTTCGAGGAGCAGCGGGAAGAGCACCAGCGACGTGAAGACGACGTGGTTCCTCGTGCAGCAACGGCAGCCGGCGGCAGTGGCCGCGGAGGGGCGGAGTTCCCAGTGCAAGGCGAGCCGCGTCGGAAGGACGCGAATACAGGAAGTCAAGCGCCAGTCTCCGTGGTGCAGGGAATAAGTCCTTAAGCCGGCAATACAGGCGACCCGGGTTCTGGCCCCACGATAGGTGTGTCGTTTTTTGGACACTTTTAGATTTTGGGGGAAATATTTCTGCAGCAGCACGAGATTGAGGCGGAATTGGCACTCACAGCTTTAGAGCTACTAAAAACAGGATTGCTGTGTGCGAGGCACAAGAGTGGAGATAGGGTGTCGTTTTTTATTGAACACTTTTGCATTTTTTGCGTGGAAATATTCCTGCGGCAGCACGAGACTGATGCAGAATTGGCACTCACAGCTTTAGAGCCACTAAAAAACAGGTTTGCTGCATGCGAGGCACAAGGGAAGGCCTGGGAACGGCCAACCACACAGAAGAACATAACATAGAGAGGAAGATCCCAGAAAAAGCGTGTGAAGCAATGGCGGAAGCAAGTTCAAGAAGAGCGCAGGAATTTAGCGCATGGGCTAAAAAAGCAGAAAAGGAATATGGAGCACAATGGGTACTGGAGCTGATGCAGAAGGAGGAGAAGGCAAGGGCAATGTCGCCTTTGCTACTAGAGGAGTCCAGCAGCAGCGAAGATGAGGCAATAATACCACAAGGCCAGAAAAGGGCGAGAGAAGCGGCAGAGGGGCCGCAGGAACAGCCGGACGAGCCCAGGAAGAAGCAAAAGAAAACCAACAAAAAAGGTAAAGAAAAAATTGATAATAACATTGGGGAAAAAATTGTCAAAATGTTAAAAGAATGCATAACGGTTCAGGGTAAGTCGCCCAGAACTCAAGAGGGCAAAGAGAAAAGACGGAAAAACCGCAGGGCTGAGCAAACAGCAGTAACATCAGACGAGGAGGAGAGTAGCGAAGATGAGGAAAGAGAACATTTAAAGGCTTGGGTGAGATGGAAGGGGGTAATACGCAAAGATAGGCAGAAGAAGACCAGGGCAGAAGGGGCTGGAGGTGGTCAGGGAGCTGATGGATCAGGCACGACAGGCAGCGGGGCACCCATCACGCAGGGGGATGGACAAGGGGGGCTACCAGGTGCTACCCCTCAAGGGGCAAACACCGGCATACCGGTGGCACCGACTGGGCTCACGAGCATAACAGTACAAGAACCTGCCACAGTAATGACGAAATATGTCAGGGCCACGGTTGGGAAGGACGCACAGGGACGTTCGATGAAGGCCCAAGCATGGTACATTAACGAGAAAGTGAAGGAGAAGATATGGAGGAAAGAATTTATAGATATCTTTTCATTGCTAGATGTACAGAAGAGAGGTCAGAATGTAGCACTGGAGGACATAAAAGAAGATGAGAAAGGATTACTGAAGAGGGCACCGGTAGCTAGGAATTTCGATAATTGGACAGCGGCTTTCCAAATTATGTCCACCATTATCCTGCAGAAATATCCAGAAGATGGGTTGTCACTGGTAACATACCAGCAGAGGGTGTTAAAGGTTTACAAAGCATTTGGGGGGGATGCATGGAAAGAATACGACCATGAATTTAGAAAAGAAATGGATTGCTTCCCAGACATAGGTTGGGACGAAGAGAATTTCAACCTATACATATTTAATGTGCTAAAAGAAAAATGGGACGCTAGGGAGCAGAGCAGCTCGGGGGGCTATCAAAGGAGGCAATATTGGCAGTACGATTCCAGAAACGATTATAGATATGGGAACAGAAGATATGAGAGCAATTATGACAGATCAAGAGAGCAGAGTTTTCGGAGCAGGCAATACAACACACAGAGAAGTTGGCAGAACAATATATTGCCAACAGCACAAGGGGGTGGGAGAAGTGCCAATGGGCCGACTAGGACAGAGGCAGCACAATGTAGAAACTTTGAAAACGGGGTACCATGCAGCTGGGGCAAGAAATGCAAATTTAGCCACAGATGCGAAAATTGTAGGGGCGAACATAGTACAGCAAAATGTACCAGAACATCATCTAGCACACACAGGGCTCTGGAGAAACGGAACTGAAAAAAACATGGAAAAGGGGGCCACACCCGTTAAAGTTGAAAGAATGGAAAAGTGGCTACAGGTATTCCCAGACAAAGAAATTGCAAAGACAATCAGAAGAGGCTTCCAGGAGGGCTTCAAGATACCTTTTGAGGGTCAGGGTTCCCAGAATATCCCAAAAAACCTGAAATCTGCCTTAGAAAACAGAGTGTTGGTGGGCCGAAAGATCAGGAAAGAAGTAGAACTGGGAAGGATAGGGGGACCATACAGGTCTCCCCCATTTGACGAATATATATGCTCACCATTGGGTCTGGTCCCAAAGAAGGAACCGGGCGAGTTCAGGCTGATACATCACTTATCATACCCCCCTGGGGCATCAGTAAACGACGCATATCACAAGAGGCAGCATCAGTGACATATGCAGATTTTCAGGATGCAGTGCAGGTGGTCAGGAAAGCAGGGAAAGGGGCATGGATGGCGAAGGTAGATATAAAATCAGCTTTTCGCTTACTACCAGTCAACTGGTTTGTTTGTTTTGTTTGTTTGTTTATTTATTTGTAGAGCGCTCCAGACCCGTGGGTAGAAGGGCGCTTAAGGAATCGGTTACAGGCATAAGATAAGCATTTACAGTTACAGAGTACATCAAGTTACAAAGAGCATTTACAGTTACAAAGTACATCAAAGAGTTTTACAACGTACAGCAATTTACGTATAATACAGGTATGGTTACGGCTGTTAGAGTTTAGAGATGAGGTTAAAAGCTACTCTTTGTTCAGTAACCAGCCTATAACAAGTTTCCTAAAGATAGGGAAGGACTCAGTGGTTTTAATGTTGAGTGGTAGGGTGTTCCAGAGTTGGGAGGCTAGTACAGTGAAGCTGGCGCCTCCTGCTCTTTTTAAGGCAAATCTGGGCACTAACAGGCATAGGGAGTTGGACGATGATCTGGTGGTTCTGGATGTGGGTTTTAAAGTGAATTTGTCAGAGAGGTACAGTGGGGCTAGGTTGTTTAAGGCCTTGTAGGTGAGGCAGATAGTTTTGAGGTTGATTTTTTGCTGTATGGAGAGCCATTTACATGCTTTCCTGGTAGTGGAGATATGCGCACGCCTTGGGATGTTCAGTGCTGCACGCAGAGCATTGTTCTGGAGAACCTGGAGTTTGTTAGTTACGGATAGGTTGGCTCCTAGGTACAGGCTGTTGCAATAGTCTAGCTTGGATTGAATGAGTGCTCTGGCCAGAGTGAGGCAGCTGTCGGGGGATAGGAAGGGTCTGCTAGCCCTGATTAGCTTGCCCGTATAGGCGGTGGCCGAGGCATTTGAGTTGATTTGTTTGGAGAGGTTGGTGTTGGCATCGAGGTGAAAAGCCTAAGGTTTTCACAACTGGGAATCTCAAAGGTGGCTATGCATGTACTGGGAGGGTGAATATTATGTTGATAAATGCCTGCCAATGGGTTGCGCTATCTCATGTGCTATCTCATGTGCTATCTCATGTGCATATTTTGAGAAAGTGAGTTCGTTCTTACAATGGTCACTCACAAAGGAGCTAGAGGAGGCACAAGTTGTCCACTACTTAGACGATTTTTTATTCGTGGGGCCGCAGGGTTCCGAGTTATGTGGGGCAACCTTAAATAAATTCATGTCATTAACGGAGGAGTGGGGTTTTCCGCTGGCAGAAGAAAAAACAATGGGCCCTACTCAGAGAATACAATTTCTGGGTATAGAAATAGACTCACGAAAAGGAGTGTGCAGGATCCCGGAGGAAAAAGTAACAGACCTCTTGAGTACAATCAAAAGCCTAAGGGGAAAAAACAAGGCCAAGGTTAAGGAACTACAATCACTGGCAGGAAAACTAAACTTTGCTGGACGGGTTATACCACAAGGCAGGATATTTCAGAGAAGGATCGAACAGCGAACAAGAGGGGCAAAAGAAGGTCACCACAGAGTCAGAATTGGCGGAGGTATCAAGAAAGATTTGGAAGTGTGGGGTGTATTCCTGAAAGCATTCAACGGAGCGGTAATCTGGCGCTCACCACTAAACGAAGAAAGCAATAGGGTACTATTTACAGACGCAGCCAGGGGTTTTGGTTTTGGGGCAATCTTGGGTACAAACTGGTGCGCAGAAGAGTGGCCAAATGCATGGCGGGAGGCATCTTGGACGAGTAATATCACATTATTGGAGCTGTTCCCTATCTGGGTAGCTCTATGTGCTTGGGAGGCAGAGCTGAATAGCAAGGAACTGAATGTGTGGTCAGACAATATGGCGGTAGTACATGTGGTAAACAATGGAAGCGCATCATGCCCGCTGGTATTGGAATTGATGAGGGCAATTACATTGGAGTGTCTGAATAATAATGTGGCACTAAAGGCGAGGCATATCGCCGGGGAAGCAAATGTGGTCGCTGACGCCTTGTCTCGTTTCCAGTGGGACAAATTTCGGGAGCTACGGCCGGACGCAAACAGGAAAAAAACGCCCACGCCGCTAAAGGCATGGGTCCCATTAGAAGCAATGGAGAAAAACGGTCAGCTACCAGGTTGACTCAGAAGAGGAGTACAAGGCCAGGTGATAGAAAGATGGCCAGGAACGCCATAACATACAAGATCGGTTGAGTAAAGACGGTTCCGTGGGGTCATCTCAAAATTGTACATTCCTGGCAAAAAGCTGGAGCGCAGCTCATTGGCGCGTGTCCAGTGCGGGTGACAGGCCCAAGCCCTCGGATAAAATATGCAATGAAGGGCTGGGCAAAATTGGAAGGAAAGAAGCCGGATGGGAGGAGACCCCTTAATTTTTGCAAAATGATAAAACTCTTGCAGTTGTTGGAAGGCACGTGCAGCGATAGTTATGAGACAAAGCTGTTCAGGGCGGCATTTGCGCTAGAGTATTACGGGGCGTTCAGGATTGGGGAACTAGTAGCACGCAACACGGTGGCAGGGGACGGCTTGGCAAGAGGAGACATCAGTGTGGGGTCCAAGGGCATGTCAATTCTACTTAGGAAATCAAAGACAGACCAAATGGGAAAAGGTATGCAGGGCCCCTATTATCAGCTTCGGCCATGACACCGTCATGCCCATCTTAAAAGGGCAATACACGGGTGAGGGACACATCTCCTTAAAGGGGCAATACACATGGGAGGGTCACGACACAACATATATACGACGCATGAGAGGAAACATCCACTGGCCAATCAAACCCTTAGCAGCTTAGGCCTAACTTGCACACTGGCAACATTTACTCATGTGTTGCGCACACAGCATCCCACATGTTATACTAGCATGTCATTTATCAATATCACATGCTACACTTAGCTAAACTTCATTTCAGCCAAACAAGCCTCGGGTCATTCATTTTGTCTATGTAAAATTCAATCACCAGAACAGAGTCAATCGTCCTCCTCTTAGTGGTCCGGGAAACATCTATATGTATTTGATGCATCCATGAGCATTAAGCTTAAGACTGAAGCATACCTAATAGGACGCTTGGTTCACTCGTGAACTGAAGGCAACACCAACCCGTTTGACGTATTGACCGAAATGACATGTTTTGCACGTTGCTGTATTTCTGGGAGGTGGGAAGAGGTGAATTGAACCTTAGATTTGTGTTTACAGTAAGGCCACTTATTCAGAGTTTGTTATACCACAAATGTATGACAAGGCAGTGGATGGCTTAATTTCAGCAATATTCCCATTGATCACTTTAGAGGCTTGACATCCTCTAATCGGGTTTAGGAATTTCAGTTGAAAACTTCATGATAGGAGCTACAACATTTTAAAGGTTCCTTGCCATGTTGAGAGCCCGTAGTCTGTTCCAGGAAATGGAGAACGATTTGCTTCATCGTTTGAGCAGAGAACTGGCCTGCTGCTCGAGACCAACTGCCTGGGAGCCGTGAAGAGGACTGATTAGCGGGTCTGCTGGCCCAGGCCTCGTAAACTATAGGCAAGTAAGAATGTAGCCCAATTTTAAGAGGCATCTTAAGAGAGGGATAGTAGAGCTATGTGAAACCAAGAGTTGCTTCCTCTAGTTGTTGTGCTTGGAACACACTGGAAGCATTAATTTAGGCTAACTGGTATGGTACTTAGGCCAACTGCTTTGGTACTTGATCATTGTCAGAAGTACAAAATAAAATGTCAATAAATCCCAAAATACATGAGTGTGATTTAAAAATAACTCACCAAGGGGGAATGGTTTGGTGCCCATGAGATAAGCAGCAGGATCTCGGAGCTCCCGAGTGATCCTGAGCGTAGATCAATCAAGCTGGCCTGATTTGGAAACGAAACCTTAAGAAAAAGTAACATACAGGTGTCAGAGGGTCCGGAGTACAGTTGGAGCGAATTTGGTTGAGAAGAGGAGCGGAGAACGGGCGCGGGAATGTCAGAGAGAAACCACTGAGCTGATGAATAAAATGGCTGGGTCAAACAGCTAAACCCGAGGGTGAACAGACAACGACGCAGCGCTTGGTGGAGTGCCGGTGGGAATGCAGAGCCCAGGTGCCAGTGCGGAGAAGAGGTGTGGAGCACACCGAGAGTGGAGACCGGCCAGTGGCACTGCAGGCACCGGAGTCCCACCGGACTCCGCGTCACTGGAGGACTCCGACCGCCCGATGTAACAGCAGGTACGGAGGAGCGGAGCACCGGGGAACAGCAGGCGGGCAAGTGAGCCACTGGCAGTGAGGTACGAGGGAGCGGGAAGACCGGTAAAGGGCAGAGCGGAGATCGGAGGGTGATCAAGGGCCTGTGAAGGCAGAACAAGATTGCCCCCACCCCGCCTTGCCCGGGGACTCCAATATCACGGAACCCTAAGCGGACGGGCTGCGGCCGACAACTTACGGCAAACAGTGGGGCCTGCAGCGGCGACCCAGAATATGGCCCGAGTGAGGAAGAGGACCTGCCGACATGAGCCTCGGGGGAGGCAGCACTCCTGCTAATCCGGGACACGCTCAGTGAGAGCACGTCCACACGCCCCAAGCAAGCGGAATCCACGACCGTAGAAGAAGCCCACAGAGGCCCAAGAATTGCGCCGACAGCATCATACACAGCACCACATAATAGCTGCACGGTGGGACGATAAGGGAAGCGGAGCAGCAGCATCGAACCCCAGCCTACAGCACACCACGGGAAGAGATGAGCAGGGGCACCACATCCTGGAGATCGGCTGCAGCAGAGAAGACAAAACACAGAGGAAGTAGGCGCTCAGAGGGAACGGAGTAGACCTGACGGCAACCTCCGCGTGCTCCCGCAACCAAGACACAACATAGTGGTACAACAGAAATGAAGGAGCGGGGCACGCAATCACTACTGGGTGGCCCTTGAGAAAGAGTGGGTCGGAACACACATCTAGGGGAACCCGCCGCCACAAGAAACAGAATAATTGATCTGCCTGCACCAAAGAAGAAGCACCCAGATAGCATTATACACGGCACAACAACTGCGTGGGAGAGCACAGTCCACTAACTCATTGCACCAGCACTGCAGACCGCACTGATTAATCGACTGAGGACTACTAAAGCAGCGGGACACAGACATCCACGGCCTCCGTGACCCTGCAACTTCAGCTCATTTAAACAGCAGGTACAGACCGACGCGCAGGAGGGGAGAGGCACAAACCCACCACACAAGTGGCACACCTGAGAAGTAGATCACGGCCAGACTACTGCTGGCAAAAACACTGCACTAACTCCCGACGGCTGGGGAGATCCCCTGACAGGGCTAACAATGCCCCAGGTAGGGGAGACGGCGGGAGCGGCAACACCTAATGGGTGACACTTGAAGGGAGGAAATAGAACTACATAACATTCGGAATGCTCCAACCGTCAGTTATCCACAAATTAAGCGCCGCCTGCTCATCAGCGCGAGGAAAAGCCCTGACTGAACTCAGGAATAGTATATTTCCAACATGGGAAGGCACAATCCACCGGCCGAGCGCATTAGCACTGTACAGAACAAGTAACTCCCCAATGACTATTAGAGAGTCGGGCAACAAACCTCCACAACTCTCGGGAGTTCATCCGCCCAACTAAAGGCAAACGTGAGCCAGCGCAGGGGGCACGGGGAGGAGAGCTAAACAACCCTGTGGTGCAAGAGAGAAACTGACCACTCCCAAAAGAGAACTAGAATATGCTATACGGAAGCAACTCCCTGCAATGCCAACGGAGAGTGGTGAGGGGCACAACTGAGGTAGCCGGGGCGAACATTTCAACAATGTGCCGCACAGCAGGATATAAGTGCAGAAGAAGGATGTTAGAGAAACCGATACAGGGGCACATGGGATTGCCAACACAGGGCACTGGAGGTGGATGGTGCTTTGGGCGGCACAGCGCCATGCAGCAGCGAGTCACACTGGGCTGAAGGGGACTGGAACAGGCAAACCCCTCACAGGGAGACAATTGAGACGACTAAGGGCACATTGCATGCAAGAGATTCGGATGTGCCGGAGAAGCAGAGGGGAGGAAAGGGCAAGCAGACCAGTACAAACCATCCCACTTCATCAGACGCCGGCATGAGTACACCTGACGGCAGGCAAGCTGGAGGGAGACAGGAGGATGGCCCCATACTTGAGGCTATTGCTGCATTGAAGACGTCACTGGAACATAAAATGGATGCTGTTATCGTGGACGTGGGCCTCCTCTAACAGGACGTACCGGCCCTGGCGGATCGAGTGAGCACTGCAGAGCAGCAAGTGCAGAGCAACACAGTGAATATCATGACCACCCAATCCCAAATGTCAGATGCGCTGGATCGTAATCGCACCCTTGAACACAGGGTGGAAGATGCAGAAGGAAGGGCCCAACGGAACAACGTGCGCCTTGTGGGGCTGCCAGAGGGGAGGAAGGCAGAGATCCCGCGAACTATGTAGAGAGCCTGCTGCTTCAAGAGGTGGGCGCTGAGGTGTTATCCCAAGGCTTTGTGGTAGAAAAAGCACACAGAGCCCTGATTAGAAAACCCCAACCAGGGGCATCCCCAAGGCCCATGATTGCTAAAATCATGAACTTGAAAGACCGGAAGAAGATATTGACATTCTCTACAGAAGTAGAGGTGATCACGAGAAACACTTCCAGAATAGCAATATACTCGGACTACACAGCAATGGTACAAAAGCAGAGGGCACAATTTCCACCAACCAAAGAACGCCTAAGGTCCGCTAATGTGAGACATATGCTATTGTACCCCGCCAAACTAAAGGTGCTACATGATGGCAGGTCGTATCTCTTTGAAGCTATGGCAGAGGCCCACAAATGGATGGACCAGCAGGGAATTCCACAACTAAGAGCCAGAAATGAGCAGCACAACAGGAATTATCCTTAATGTGACATGGAGCGAGACAACAAAAATGGAACAGAATTGAATCCTTAAAATAAAATAATTTAAAAAAAGAAACAAAAAAAAAGAGGGGAAATGGGACACCGAAGATAAGACATGGGCCAGCTGATATATAAGCGGGAGCTAGAACATTCCGGGGGCTGGCCATGGGACGCCACGACCAGGAACCCCTGAAATAACTCACAAATGCCAGTTTCAAGGCATCATGCTGCAACAAGCACACCACCAGGATGGAGGTTATGCCAGGGAAGCAGCGGGGCCCGAGCAGGGGGAGGGTGTCAGGCTTCAGCACTCCCTCCCCCTTCTCCACACCAGAATCCTCAGAAGTTAGGTCCTTGGGAGCTGTGTCCGCCTTTGTACGGTTCTTCTTCTTAGATGTATTGTTCTTAGGTGTCCGGGCTTTCCGCTCGTGTAAATAAGGTCTAGCCCACCCGGAGGCCATCTTGACAGAGATAGAAAATCTGCCCTCGGGGAGCTCTGGGGGGCTAGCCTAAACTCCCAGGGAAAAAGCCAGATGGCGTAAAAAAACCCTGGAGATCTTGTATGCAGGGAGTGGTTTCTGTTGATAGTCCAGAGACAAATGTACTGGAGGAAAAGTTCTCAACAAGGCAGGTTTGCTCCCACTCCTACAGCCGATGAAGGAAGTATCATGGAGGGAAGTGAACTCCAAGGGAGGAAGATATATATATTAAGCTAGGTTAGACTGAAAGACAGAACGGGAGGAAGAATCAGAGCTAAGGTAAAGCTAGGAAAGAAAGACTAATACGCGTAGGCGCGCGAAAGGCAGAGTCTGAAGATAGAAAGAGCCAGTAAGAAATGGACAGGCCCCGTAGCATTAGAAAGTAGGAATAAGTCGGAAGAGTTGCACAGAGCCGCGGAGCTTAGCGATCCTGAGAGCGGGTCGAAGAAAACAAACGGTGGTATAACGCCAGACCTGAGAAAGTAAACAAAAACAAACACCAGATACCTAAAGGTTGAAAAGGTACGAACGAAAGGCAAAAAGGCTGAAATGTACACTGAGTGAGCGGAAAGAGCAATACAACGAATGATAAAGCGAGCACAAGTAGACAAAGAGGAGCAAAGGGTAGAGAGTACACAGAGAGGTACACGGAGCATAGAACGAAGAAACACAGATACAACGCACCTGAAAGGGGGGCGGCGTCGGACTATAAAGGAGACTCCGCCATATTGGTTGAGGACTAGAGCGGGCGATACAAAAGGTGTTAGTGCCTCCAATAGTTCCACAACTTCCACCCGCGGTTCCTGACAGAGGGTGGCTGGGCGTTTGTTAATAGTTACAGTTTGGGTGTTGGTTTGTTTGTTGGAGGATGGCACGAGAAGGAGAAGGCACATCACACATAAAGGACAACAAGAAAGCGTAAGTGGCAACATAGCCGAAGAACAACAGAAGGAGCATTGCCAAGGTACTACCACAAGACAAGGGAACTCTGCAAAACCCAAGCAAAACAACGACCACATGGATAGCAGTGGGAAGGAATGCTATAGCAGGAAATGGACCGCACAAAACAGAGTCAGAGAGCTGAGAGTCAGAGAGCTGGAGATGAACATGAGAGGGTATGCAGGCTCATGGGAATGGTCAAGCCGCAACAAACACTATGAATATGGGCCCGGAGGAAGTCATGATAGCAACCTGGAACGTCCGGAGGCTGAACCTCGATGTCAAGAGACTGAGGCCCTCATTACAAGTCAGGCGTTAAGGGTTTAACGGCACCGTCGGCGCCGTTAACCCTTAACACCTGATTCACACTTTAACGCCTGCTTTTTGCAGCCGTTAAAGTCCAAGGCGCTAAGCGACCTTGGTGCTAATTACGGCACCGTAATTTACGGTGCCGTAATTAGCGCCTTCCCCATCCCCATTATGCCCTATGGGGCAAAAATGGGAATGGGGAATTACCGCCCCACTCACCTTGGAATGGGGCGGTAATTCCGCCATCCACCATGGCGGAATCCGGCATGGACCATGGTGCTAATAGCACCATGGTCCCCTGCCTGACTTGTAATGAGGGCCTGAGAGTATATGCTAGGAAAAAAAGGTGGTGTTCCCAAGATGGGGAACTCCCGTCCGCTGCACACTGTCTGAGATCTGAATAATCAGATAGATAGTTGGTGAAATAGATAGTCTAACCATATGGGTATAACCCTATGTGGTTATTTAGTAATAACTCTATTTTTCATTGTTCCTATGCAATAAATATAGACAAATTTGTTCAAACAGAAAACATTAATAAGTGACAATTTCCAAATTTAACACAAGAACTTGAAATGTATTCTTAATTGGATGGCCCAACGCGTTTCGAGCTTTCACTCTTCATCAGGGGCAGAATAGGTAGTTCACAGTTTCTGCAAAAGTAAAACATCAAGAAAACGTATTAATAAGGTACATAATTTTTCATTCTAATTATGCAATAACACCTGTATAATACAAAGACAAGCTATATGATGAGAAAACCTTATACCTAATCTAATTTGATTACTCAGTGATCACATAGTGTGATATTAGGTAGTACTGCTAACATCATGTATATTTGTACATAATTCACATGTAATTCTCACGTTTTAAGAGCTGCCTCTAGAGTTTGGACAAAACCCTTTTAAAGCCTAGAAATATAACCTGTGTGATAGTAGGTAAGGTTGCTCTTCAAAGAAAACTGACCTTGTATTTTTAAAGTGTATCTTCACAAAAGAATTGATAGAATCCGAGTAAACAAATAACGTCTTTCGGCGTGTGAGTAAAGAAAACGAGTCCATCCACGGAAACAGGCCACTATATGGTGAAATAATGAAAGAGGTAAAAGGAATTGTAAAATTATTGTGTCCGATAGACTTGGCTAAATTAGCGCAAAAAGCAAAGGTGTATGCTAATCTTGGATTGAAAGATGTCATAATAAAACTTAGGGCATGGATGAAAGTGGAGGCCCCATAGAGTTGAGAAGCAGTAATGGCCCCGATCGATGGCAGTCTCGGTAATAGTATAAGGAACTGCGTTCCAGCCCAAGTAAGTCACCTGGGGCGGAAAACAAGAACACAAGGGGTCTGCATCAGAAGGTGTCACGCGGCAAACGGGTAGCAACATATATCTAGCTAGATTGAGACTTACTTGTATAAATTGATGCTATGTTCAAAAAAGCGCTGGGAGGATTCACAAGGACTCGCTGAAGCTTCTGCCGCTGCGAGTGGAAGATGGAGAACTGTCCTGTGATGTTTACTATAACAACGTCATAGAGATGACGTGTTCACGTTGTGGCGTGATTGCGTGGTTACGTCAGAGGCCTCAGGCGAACCGTCTGCGCATGCGCGATTACGGGCAGCTTAAGTAGAAAGGTGTAAACATCAGACGCAATAACGTAATAGTGTCTGACGTCATGGTGCGCATGCGAAGTGACTATAGAGTCATTAGGTATATACTTGGTATGAATATGTAGGTATCGATCATGAAGCTTATGGAACGTAGGCGAAATAACAGGTGTCTTGGTGACATATTAAGGAACAACATGCAATATAGGGCAGAAGATGGTAAGGTGTGAGGTTAGACATGAGTTCTTAAGACGTAGGTGTTTTAAACAGGAAAACATATTTATCAAATGGAACACATATTTCTTAACATGGAGTCATATGAGTTGTTCTTCAGCTGTTCCAGGCTTGGATTCACAGTCTATTATACAAAGAAATATGTAACCATGTGCTTATGTATACATTCAATTCTACTACAAAAGAAATTCCCAATTCCTTAACCCAAGAGGGCTAGGGAAATATTTTGTTGTACCAGTGTGTTCTAGTAAGATTTGAATCTGTAATAATGACATGATATGATATGATATGATATGGTATTTGTAACGCGCCTATACACAAGTGTTTCAAGGCGCGACGAGGCAGGGAGGGAGGGAAACAAGGGAAGAGACAGACAAACGATCCTACTAGGCCAGGTGTCATTCAGATCGCGCAAGTGCAGAGGTAAGGGAAAAGGAGAAAGTGCAGGGGGGAGGTGGGGGCAAAGTGCAGTACAAGGTAAGTAGCAAAAACAAATAAAAATAAATAAAAAGGGCCAAGCTGGTGGCAAGTGCGAGGTAAGTGCAGACAAGTGCTGGAAGGGGGCTGTAGGGATACAGGGACAGTCCCACAGTGCAGGGGAGCCAGGGAGCAGTGCAGCTGGAGAGTGGCTGGGCCCTGGACCGAAGTCGCTGAGAGTGGCCCAGATGCAAGGTTTAGTGCAGAATTCAGGGGGAGTTAAGCAGGTTTAGCAGGGGAGAGGAGAGAGAAGGCAGAAGGCGAAGAGGAAGGTTTTGAGGTGCTTCCGGAACCGGAGATGGTTCTCCTCAAGTTTCAGGGAGGCAGGAAGGCTGTTCCAGAGGGAGGCCCCTGCTGCGGAGAGAGATCTACCCCCAGCTCGTTGCTTCGAGAAGCGGCTGACAATGAGGGAGTTGGAGACGGATGAGCGAAGGGCTCGTGAAGGAAGATATTGGAAGAGAGAGAGTTGAAGGTATTTAGGCCCAGGCCCAGAAGGCCTTGTGGACAATGCAGAGGGTTTTGAACTTAATCCTCGCAGCCACTGGAGCAGCCAATGAGAGATTTCAGTCCTGGAGAGATACGGTCCCTGGGCTTGAGGCACAGGACAAGTCTCGCAGTTCTGTTCTGGATAAGTTGCAGAGGCGGAGAGTGAGCCAGCAGATTAAGATAGAGGCTGTTACAGTAGTCCAGCTTGAGAGAACCAGGGCTCGGGAGACAGTGAGCTTCTGGGGAAGGAGAGGAAGGGAAGAATACCTCTGAGGAGGTGCAGGGGTAGTGAGACTTCTTAGAGACGTCAGATATATGAGGAGAGAAGAGAGTGTGGAGTCGAAGATGACCCCGAAGGTTTTAGCCTTGCAGGTAGGGCAGGAAGGGGCCAAGGGAGGCCGGCCAGAGAGCTGCAGGGAAGGAAGGGAGTGGGGTGTGCCGATGAGTAGAAATCTCAGTCTACTGGCGTTAAGGCAGAGGTCATTGGCGGCACACACATTTCCTGGATAGCAGACAGACAGTCGGAGATGAGGAAGGAGAGGAGGAGCCGAGGGTAGCCTGAAATGAGCTGGGTATCGTCCGCATAGCCACTGAAAGTAGGGCAGAGAGCGGCGATGCGGTGGGCAAGGAGTGCCAGATACTGGTTGAAAAGCCAGGGAGAGAGGTTGGATCCCTGGGGACACCACAGGTGGAGAAAAAGATGTCAGAGAGGAAGGAGCCCATTTGGACCTGGGAGGGTCGACCGGAAAGGAAAGAGGTCAGCCATGCCAGAGCCTGACCAGTGATACCCAGGTTATCACGGAGACGGTTGAGCAGGATGGCATGCGTTGAACAGTGTCAAAGGCAGAGGAGAGATCGAGCAGAATGAGAACACAGGGAGTGTTGGAATCGAGGTTCAGGAGCAGGTCCTCACGGATGTTCAGGAGAGCAGTTTCCGTGCTTCTGGCCGCTCTGAAGCCGGATTGATGGTCATGAAGATTACCAACAGATTCAGCATGGAGGTTAAGCTGGGAGATGGCCAGTTTCTCCAGGAGCTTGCCCACATGTCAGTCTCATCCTCTGCTTTACAAGAGATGCCTGTATGGTGGGATAGGCATATTTAGATGGCTATTACCTAAGTAAAGTCAATTTTTATAGAAATGGACCCAGATAGTAGTCCTCATTGATTCCTAATGGATTTAGTGAGTCAAGATGATGAATCCAATATAACTCTCTTTGGGATAATCTCTTTTGTACATCCCCACCTCTCGGAAGTGGGTGTAGTACCTCCAGTATTACTACCCTCATTTGGGCGATAATGTGATGGTGGTCCCGGAAATGTCTGTAGACGGGTGACTTGATGTTTTTGGTTCTGATGTTCGATTTATGTTCCGTCCATCTTTCTTTGGGCTTTCTAGCAGTTTTACCCACGTAGTATTTGCCACATGGGCATCGTAACGCGTAGATCACATTTTTGGAATTGCATATAGCATACTGTTTCAGTGGAATTTTCTTGCCAGTATTGGCATGTCTTATGTGGTCACCCTTAATCGCATTTGAGCAGTGTTGACAGTTGAGGCAGGGGAAAGTCCCATTCTTAGGTTTGCTCAGGATGGTTTATGTGGGTCTTTTTTGTTTATCTGCCTTGATTAGTCTATCTCTGAAGTTTCTGCCTCTTTTGAACGCTAGCATCGGTGGTTCTGGAAAGAGAGTATTCAATTGGGGGTCTGCTTTGATAAGGTCCCAGTTTTTGTGGATTATTCACTTTATTTGAAAGCTTTGACTAGAATATCTGAGTGTGTGTATTAAGTTGGTTTTAGTATTCTTGGTTTTCTGGGTCAAAAGGTCTTGACGGCTTTGTGATTCTGTTCTCCGGATAGCTTTATCCACTACATCTTCAGGGAAATCCCGTTCCGTAAATCTGGTTTTCAAGACAGCATATTCCTCCTGCAGTTTGTCAGTATCTGAGGTAATTCTTTTGAGTCTGAGGAGTTGACTATAGGGTAGATTGTCTTTCAGATGTTTAGGATGAAAACTGTGGAAGTGGAGGGAGCTATTCACATCAGTGGGTTTTCTGTAAATCCGCGTTTGAAGTCCTTGGTTCGTGATTTCAATTGTCATGTCCAAGAAATTAATGGAGGGTTTCCCAATTTCAATGGTGATTTTTATCCTGTTGTTGCAATTGTTGAGGTATTCCCAAAAGAGTAGCAGCTCTGCCCTTGTGCCCATCCATAGACCAAACACATCGTCAATGTATCGTAGCCAGCTTTTGATTTTGTCTTTCCAAACAGGGTTTTCCAAAACAAAGGTGCGTTCAATGTTGTACATGAAAATGTTAGCATATGAAGGGGCTACCGGTGAGCCCATAGAAGTTCCTGATGTCTGAAGGTAGTACTGATTATTGAAGCGAAAGTATTTATTGTATAATATCAGAAGATTGATTAGTTCAATTGCAAATGTTTTTTGAATATTGATCTCATTGTGCTTCAGTAGAAACCATTCCATGGCTTCAATACCTTGATTGTGTGGAATTGATGTATATAGGCTGCTGACATCCATAGTGAACAGTAAAAGATTTGGTTGATCCGTATTGATTTGACCGTTGATTTGTAAAACATTTGTAGTGTCTGTAAGGTAGGTTTCTGTCTTTTGTATCAATGGTTGTAGGGCTGTATCCAAATATATTGCCAATGGTTGAAAGATACTGTCTGTCCCTGCTACTATTGGTCATAGGGGTGGATCTGTTCTGTTTTTATGTATTTTTGGCAATCTGTAATAGACTGGGGTCACCGGGTGTTTGTTGGTCAAATAGTCACTTGTTCTTTCCGTGATCCAATCTAGATCAGATGCTTTGTCAATCACCTTTTGGATAGTATCTTTAATTGAGAGAATGGGGTCCCCATCCAATTTCAAGTAGGTATCTTCATCAGATAGTAGTTTGTGGCATCCTTCATTGTATTGGGTAGTGTCCATGATAATCAAAGCACCCCCCTTGTCAGCCTGTTTGATCGTAAGACTGTTGTCTGATGCTAATTCTTTAATGATGTTCAACTGATGTTTCCTGATATTGAGTTTGTTGATTGTAGCATATTTTAAGCATCTGAGTGCTTTTGTGGTCTTAGTTTTAAATAGATTCACCAATGGGTGGTTGATTTGTGGGTGGAAATTGCTCTTCCCTTTGATTTCCAAGAATTGTGGGGTCTTTCTTTCTTGTGTGTCTTCTGTTAAATTATCGAAGAATATTCTCAATTCCATCTTGCGAACAAGTTTGAATAAATGTATTTCTTCCTCGAATAAACTTGTATTGTTGGTAGGAATAAATGATATTCCTAAATTCAGGGTGTCCATTTGTGATTGTGAGAGTTGTTTGGAAGAGATATTGATGATAATGGGATCTTTCAATGTTTGTTTTTCTGGCTGGGTTTTCTTTTTGCCTCGTCTGGCTTTCCGTCTCCTAAAAAAGGTTCAGGCGTTGGTAAGTTTGTTGTACTTGTAGATACCGGTGGTGTGCTAGTGATATTTGGAGCTGGAGTAGATGAGGCACTTGTGGATGGTCTTTCTTCTAATTCCCCACTGGTAACTTTGCTGCTATCGGTATTGGCGTTGTCTGGTTGCTGTTTGGGAGGTCTCGTTGGTCTGGGAGTCGGTCTGTTGTTTTTATAATACTCTTGCAAGGAGTAGACAATGTCGCGTGCGTAGTCAAGAGTATCCCATCTGAACTTCCTGATTTTGCGCTGTTCAATTTCCTTTTTGTAAGTATCAAGTTTCTGATTGGTGTCTTCTAGAATAGATTGTAATTCAGTTGCAGCGTTTAGTTTAGCCAGTTGTGTTGTGACTTCTTCTATCTCTTGATTGATCACCGTCAGTGATTTAGCCAATTCTTCTATTGTTAATAGAATGAGATCCAGGGAGCATTTGTTAAGAATCTGTTCCCAGCGTTTTACAAATTCTTTATTGTCTTTACACAGAGTAGGACATAAATATACCCGTAATCCTCTAGGGATTCTTTTAGCTCTGAAGTGTTGCGCAAGTGTCGTTGCGTGTAATTTTTGGGAAATCTCCCTACGTATCAGTCTTTGAAGTCTCTGAATGAGATTTTGTGGATTGTCTGTGCTAGTAGACTCTTTACTAGTATCTTTAATGAGACCCAAAATTCTTGTGGCTTCTTCGTCTGAAAATGCCAAGGTAGTCGCTGCTTTATCGGTGAGGGTATTTTTGAAAATGACATTTCTAGAAGTTAAGGATGCTGGTGTTAAGTGTTGATGCCAACCCCAAATAGGGGAAACCAAACTCGAACCAAATGTACAAGACTATGCACACCTACATTGAGTAAGCATTAATAAAAATTGTTAAAGATATTATGATCAAAATGGATCTAATGAGACAAGGGAACTCTGCAAAACCCAAGCAAAACAACGACCACATGGATAACAGTGGGAAGGAACGCTATAGCGGGAAATGGACCACACAAAACAGAGTCAGAGAGCTGGAAGATGAACATGAGAGGGTATGCAGGCTCATGGGAATGGTCAAGCCGCAACAAACACTATGAATATGGGCCTGGAGGAAGTCATGATAGCAACCTGGAACGTCTGGGGGCTGAACCTCTATGTCAATAGACTGAGAGTATATGCCTGGCTAAACAGGTCAAAAGTGAAAATAGCAATGCTACAGGAAAACCACCTCACGGCAGAGAAACAGTCCAAGATAGCTAAGAAATGGGGCTGACAAGTGTATAGCTCAACTTATTCCAACTACGCCAGAGGGGTGCTGACGTGGTTTGCCCCCAGCGTCCCATTTCAGCTCATACAACAGGAATGAGATACGGAGGGCAGAATAGTGATAGTGCTTGGCATGCTGGAGAACAAAGAAGTCTGCCTGATACACATATGCACCGAACCATGACAAAACCATGTTCTTCCAGAAACTAGCACCCAGACAGGCCCCATACAGAGAGGCATCCTTTATCTGGACAGGAGAATTTAATTGCACATTAAATCCGTTGTTGGACAGGTCAGATACTAAATACAAAAAGCCAGTGCCGCCAGCTCAGGCCCTGCAGACAATCCTGAACCAGCTGTCGCTGGAAGACGCCAGGAGGCAATTGCATGCAGAAACCAGATGATACACACATTACAGCACCCTACATGGAACATTTACACACATAGACTATCCACTCACGGGCAGAGAAACTCTGGGGGAATTCACTGGGATATATCAAAGCACATACACTATCAGATCATCAGATCATGCGCCGCTAGTGGCAACCTGGGCTTGCACATACAGGAAGGCCCCCATACCAACATGGCGACTGAGGGCGTAGGCACTAATGGAAGGGGTAATTCCAGGAGCACCTACAAGACACAATAGACGACTATTTTGAGCACAATATGGGTAGTGTAGACAGTACTGGGACCATTTGGGATGCCTTCAAAGTAGTGGACAGGGTAGCAGAGATTGGAAAGGTAGGGGGACTCAAAAGGAGTGTTCTGGCAGAACTTGGGGAGGTAGAACGTGAGATAGACAAAGCGGAAACACAGGCAGGCATAACTGGGAAGGAGCCGACGACACTCACAGCACTGAGGCTAAAGTGCATTACCATCTTGGAGAAGCTGGGGAAACTAGATTACGGGAAGTATGTACAGAGACTACACGCGGAAGACGATAAACCTAGCAGGCTCCATGCTAACAGCTGACTAAGCAGAAGGGGGAAAATGACCGGATTAACGCAATAAATGAAGAGATGGGAGGAGGTGAGGACCCAAGAAGGAATCAAAGTATTGTCGAAATTTTATGAGAACTTGAACCACGTGGCGGACGCTTCGGATATCGCTGACGCCCTGGCTGAAATCGACCTCCACAAACTGAGGCACAGCTGCTTCAGGCCCCCCCATACAGTAGAGGAATTAACAGCCGTAATAACTAGTCTCCCGACCGGCAAGTCCCCAGGACCCGAGGGGTTACCCGATGAATTTGATAAGAAATACAAAAGCACCCTAGCACCAAAGTTGCTGGAGACATATGAAGAAGCATATGAGAAAGGTCAGTTAACAGACAGCATGTCGGAATCTGTCATAATACCCATCCTCAAACCACTAGACTGCGGCTCCTATAGACCGATTTCCCTGATTAATCAGGATTCCAAAGTCCTGACAGTGACTCTTGCTAGCCGACTCAAACGAGTCATACCGACGTTGGTGCACCCGGACCAAACAGGCTATGTCCCGGGGCAGATACCACGTGGAACCTGAGAAGGTTACACCACGCAGTAGATCAAACGAATCACAGACTGGGTGAAAGAGCAATAGCGTCTTTAGACGCTGTAAAAGCCGTTGATTCTGCGAACTGGACTGGCTGTTGAGCGCACTAGCCCACTTTGGGATGGGGGAGGGATTCCTTTGTTGGATCAAGCTGCTATATAAAAACCCCAGGGCAAGGGTGAAGACAGGCAGACATATTTCAAAGGCTTGGAGGATATACAGGGGCATGAAGCAGGGATGCCCACTATTCCCAATGCTATACATATTGACCTTAGAACAACTGGCGGCCTTCCTGAGGGCAGAGTACAAGGAAACCGGGATAGAAATAGATAGCGTCATACACCAGGTCTCGCTTTACGCGGACAACATGCTCATATTTGTCGAAAACCCACGGGTGCATTTACCAGATATGCTAGAAGCCATAGATGCA
>PGSH02004109.1:0-24424 GCA_002915635.3 Ambystoma mexicanum
GCTCCCACCCCGCTCATGCCCGTGTCTCTCCCCTGTTGCACCCCCGCTCATGCTCCGTGTCTCCCTGCTGTTGCCCCCACCCCCCGCTCATGCCCTGTGTCTTCTTCCTGTTGCCCCCACCCCCGGCCATGCCCTGTGTCTCTCTCCTGTTACCCCCACACCCCCTCTCATGCCCCGTGTCTCTCTCCTTGTTCCCCCCACCGCCGCTCATGCCCCGTGTCTCTCTCCTGTTACCCCCACCCCCTGCTCATGCCCCGTGTCTCTCTCCTGTTCCCCCCACCCCCCGCTCATGCCCTGTGTCTCTCTCCTGTTGCCCTCCACCCCCGCTCATGCCCGTGTTCTTCTTCCTGTTTCCCCCACCCCCGCTCATGCCCCGTGTCTCTCTCCTGTTGCCCCCACCTCCGCTCATGCCCCGTGTCTCTTCCTGTTGCCCCACCACCCCGCTCATGCCGTGTCTCCTGGCTCGTCCTGCCCCCCCACCCCCGCTCATTCCCCTGTCTCCTCTGTTCCCCCACCCCCCTCCTTCTGCCCCGTGTGTCTCTCTCTGTTACCCCCACACCCGCTCATGCGCCGTGTCTCCACGTTGTTCCCCCCACCCCCGCTCATGCCCCGTGTCTCCTTGCTGTTGCCCCCACCCCCGCTCATGCCCCGTGTCTCTCCTTCCTGTCCCCCCCCCCGCTCATGCCCCTCGTCTCTCTCGCTTGTTCCCCTCACCCGCTGCTCATGGCCCTCTGTGCTCCCTGCTGTTGGCCCACATCCCCTGCTCATGCCTGTGTCTCCTGCTGTTGCCCCACCACCCCCGCTCATGCCCTGCTGTCTCTCTCTCCTGTTAACCCCCACCCCGCTCATGCCCCGTGTCTCTCTGCTGTTGCCCCCACCCCCTCTCATGCCCCGTGTCTCTCTCCTGTTGCCCCCACCCCCGGTCATGCCCTGTGTCTCCCTGCCTGTTTGCCCCCACCCCCAGTCATGTCCCGCTGTCTCCCTGCTGTTGCCCTCCACCCCTGCTCATGCCCTGTGTCTCCCTGCTGTTCCCCCCACCCCCGCTCATGCCCGTGTCTCTCTCCTGTTGCCCCCCACCCCCGCTCATGCCCCGTGTCTCTCTCTCCTGTTTCCCCCCACCCCCCGCTCATGCCCCGTGTCTCCATGCTGTTGCCCCCACCCCCGCTCATGCCCGTGTCTCTCTGCTATTGCCCCCACCCCCCGCTCATGCCCCGTGTCTATCTCCTGTTCCCCCACCCCGCTCATGCCCCGTGTCTCTCTCCTGTTTGCCCCCCACCCCACTGTTCATGCCTCGTGTCTCTCTCCTGTTGCACCCACCCCACCCTGCTCATGCCCGTGGTCTCTCTCCTGTTGCCCCCACCGCCCGCTCATGCCCCGTGTCTCTCTCCTGTACCCCCCACCCCCGCTCCATGCCCCGTGTCTCCTCTCCTGTTACCCCCACCCCCCGCTCATGCCCGTGTCTCTCCTCTTCACCTGCTCCCCCTGCTCATGCCCTGTGTCTCTCCTTGCTGTTGCCCCTCACCCCCGCTCATGCCCTGTGTGTCTCCTGCTGTTGCCCCCCACTTCCGCTCATGCCCGGTGTCTCCTCCTGTTCCCCCATCCCCGCTCATTGCCCGTGTCTCTCTCCTGTTCTCCCCACCCCCGCTCATGCCCCTGTGTCTTCTCCTGTTCCCCCACCCCTGTCATGCCCCGTGTCTCCCTCCTGTTGCCCCCACCCCGCTCATGCCCCGTGTTTCTTCTTCTGTTACCTCCCACCCCTCTCTCATGCCCGTGCTTCTTCCTCGTGTTCTCCCCACCCCCTACTCATGCCCGTGTCTCCTGCTGTGTCCCCCCACCCCAGCTCATGCCCGTATCTCCCTGCTGTTGCCCCCACCCCCTGCTCATGCCCCGTGTCTCTCTTCTGTTACCCCACCCCCGCTCATGCCCGTGTCTCTCTTGCTTTCCCCCCACCCCCCGCTCATGCCCCAGTGTCTCCCTCCTGTTCCCCACCCCCTCGCTCATGCCCCGTGTCTCCTCCTGTTCCCCCCACCCACCCTGCTCATTCCTCGTGTCTCCCTTGTATTCCCCCCACCCCCCTTCATGCCCCGTGTCTCCCTCCTGGACCCCCCTACCCATGCCCTGTTGTGTTCTCTTTATACACCCCGCCTTTCCTTTCCATGGTATCCATCTTGGTAAAAGATTTTCCTTCCTACACCGGGACACCGCAGGCGTTCCAGTTTGGGAAGTAAAATCTTTTTTTTACCACCCCGGGTTCCCACTTTGAGAACCTAGGATGCTAGTGGTCTTCATCCATTGAAAAGGACGTTATGGTTAAGTTGCACTAATAGAAACCAATGAAATTCAGTGAAAAAACTTTGTTAAAGGGACGTTATGGTTAAGTTGCGCTATTAAAAACCTATGAAATTCAGTGAAAAAACTTTGTTAAAGGGACGTTATGGTTAAGTTGCGCTACTAAAAACCTATGAAATTCAGTGAAAAACTTTGTTAAAGGGACGTTATGGTTAAGTTGCGCTACTAAAAACCTATGAAATTCAGTGAAAAAACTTTGTTAAAGGGACGTTATGGTTCCAAGTAAAACCGAAAAACCCTTGAAATTCGCCAGTTATGGTAAGCTAAGCAACCATAACTCGCGCCACCACCGTGCACTGCTAAGCCTAACACCCAGGACATCAAAGATGACATCACAAATGTCATTGATGACATCACTGATGACATCACATGTGCATTTACCTTTCATGAAAAGTCTGTACAAGGGATTCTTAGTGTAATGTTAATAAAAAAAGTGTCAAAGATTATTGGAATAAATATCAAGTGCTAATCAGTGCATTAAGCTATGCATTGATATAAATAGCATTCTATTATTAACTTCAATCCAGTATACTAAGGTACTCATGTAGAAACATAGGCATTGTGTGCAGCATACATGATGGAGGTGCAATATTCATAAGCTTGCCATGTTGAATATTGAAATGATAACTGTTTTCATATTAGAGTTTTGCGTACAGTGAAACTTGTGATAAGTAGGTAATAAAACCCACTTACTACATAATTGCATTATTATAGACAAATCACAAAGAGACAACACCACATACAAATATGAATATAAACAAGGGAATTGAAGTAGGAAAAAGAAACAGCAATAGTAGCAGAAAGTGTTCATAACCTAACTGATTACCTTTATGCAGAGAAATGATTGCTCTGTTTCAAAGCTGTTACTTACCCTATCTATATATATCCCATGATGTGTCTGGACCCTAAGGAAAATAGTGTGAGTACAACATATAAAAATATGAGCATATACAGGGAAAGTACAGTAATAAAAAAACATCAAAAGTATCAGAAAGTGCTAATAAATCTACTGATAATTTTAATGCACAAAAAGGATTGCTGTCTTTCAAGGTTGTGTCTTCCCCTATGTATATGTTTCATATGATATGACTGGACCATAAGGGAATTATTGTAAGAACATACTTGAAGGATAAGTCTACAAATATAGTACATTTACAATTTTTAGTTCCTGACTGTTACTGAAGAAAATCATGTGGCCTAGATATGTCAGGAAAGGAAAAAAGGGGGCGTCAGACATGTGATGTCATCAATGACATTTGTGATGTCATCTTTGATGTCCTGGGTGTTAGTCTTAGCAGTGCACGGTGGTGGCGCAGTTATGGTTGCTTAGCTTACCATAACTGGCGAATTTCAAGGGTTTTTCGGTTTTACTTGGAACCATAACGTCCCTTTAACAAAGTTTTTTCACTGAATTTCATAGGTTTTTAGTAGCGCAACTTAACCATAACGTCCCTTTAACAAAGTTTTTTCACTGAATTTCATAGGTTTTTAGTAGCGCAACTTAACCATTAACGTCCCTTTAACAAAGTTTTTTCAACCCTGAATATATATATATAATATATAATTATAACGTGGTTATTTATAACCCCACTTAAGCACCCAACAGCTTTTCTAAGCGCGCGGTTCTGGGGATCAACCAGTGTTGCTCTGCATTGTCTTGCTTCCAAGGCTAGCGCGTTGCCCTGAGCTATCCTCCCAAGACTCCTTTTTTAACCTTAATGTTATGTGAGATAGTACAATGCATTCTAACCAAAATGTTTTCTTTGTTGAATGGCAACTACTATGGCCAACCTTAGGGAGCAGTCGATGGGTGCATAGTGTGCACCTTCTGTAGCTGATTTATTATTGGACTATTTTGAGACTGGCCACTCCTGTGTCTAACAGTTATTCTGGGAAACATGTTTTGCTAATGCTTTGTAACGTAGACATTATTTACATTATTGGTAATTGAACATCTGATGCCCTGGAACGTTCCACCAATAGACTCAACAACAGTCTTTTAGGTACAGAACTTACTCGCCCTTCAAGCTCTCAGAGCATTACGCTCTTAGAGTGAGCGATTTATGTAGCAGATGACACATTGTAGACCACGACTTCTATAAAGCCAACAATGGCGAATTCAATATTACATGAGATAAGCTGCCACAAGAAAAGCACTATTAATGATATAGCATCTGCGGAAATGATCAGAGCTCAGAGCAATGGCAGTGAAGACAGATACTTTCAGTCGGAAGTCAACGCCATTTTTACACGGTTTAAGAATCGTGGCTACATTAGAAACTGCATTGAAAACTGTCTCAGAGAATCTACCCTGAGACAGAGACAGGTGATACTAGTACCAAGCAACCAGTGCTTAATTTGTGGGGTGTTTGCTAGGGCTCAGCCCTGGTACTATTTCTGATCCCCAGAACTTATTGTCTCAGACACAGTTTGATTATGTTGCAGTGTTTGCAACTTTATTATTTTAACTGCCAGTTACATAATAAACACCCATAGAATAAGAGCAAAATGTAAATGATGATTGTGTATGAAAGGCACACTTACACATGTGTCTCTCTATTAAGACACAATGGCCCTCATTACGACCCTGGCGGAATCGAAAAACGATGGCGGAAATGCAATACCGCCATCGAATAGCGCTCGGTGCGACTATGACCCGTCACCGCAAAGTACGAAGCCATTAGCGACACCGTAGTGAACGCCAACGCTAACTGCACCAAGTACGCGCGCGCGCGCCATGCCAAACCGTAAATACCACCATGGCGCAAGGGTACGCGAATTCCGACCCTAGCGGACATGTACCTAACGCCATCAAGCATGGCGGAAGTACCATTCCGCCATGGTGAGAAGTACGGCATCGCGAATCAACCGTAAACGGCCCCACTGAGTGCCTGTACACCGCTCCCTGCCCACAAAGTACAACTCCCCGTAGGTGCAATGAAGTCACAATGCAACCAGTGAAATGTACAAGTCACCCATGCATGCCAACGAACAAAAGAATCACAAGAGGGGCCAATGGGAGCTGCAGGGCACAGATGGCACGAATACAGAAGCCATTCCAATGGACATGACCACAGTCCCCCACCAGAAACGCACGCAAACACAGGCACCTGTGACCAGCAATATTCCGAAAATCACATCATTCCACCAGTCCACCTGGCTGACCGGCATCTGTTACACAAAACCCAATCCCCCGCCCCTGAGCATGACAACATTCAAACAGTCATATTGGCAGCCCCCATCCCTGACCTCACTGGGCTCCGTAGGCAAACGCGCCCAGCACAGTACCACGCAACTAAACTCCGAAGCTGGAACCCAATGCAGATCTCCTCACAATACATCGCTCCCCAAATAGGAATATGCCACATCACTCGCAAAGAAGAACGCTACACGGCCCATATCAGAATAGAAATTTAATGCACAACAAAATCACCAAGCCCATACAGCCATTAGTCCATGAACTCCAAAACACATATCACCATTGTGGGCTGCATCCGCAAGGAATGACCAGCTACTACTTGTGTGACGCCCTGTTCCATCATGGTACACAGAGCCACATTCACGTACGAAAAGGCAACATGGAAGCGCACAGAACCGCAGGGCCGTCCCAATGGGGAGGCACTAGTCCAGCTGAAAGGCCGAAATGTTGCTCCGAGCCACTAGTACTGCGTAAGGGCATGTGGCCCATTGGCGATCGTCCCATAAGATCGTAATGCTGCTCCACTGATTAACACGAAGCAGCAGGTGTCGGGAGTAAAAGCCATCTGCAGGAGTGGCATACAGATGGCAGTGGCAAAAGGGGAGGAGATACCTGTCAACCAAAAGAAAAGAAAAAGAACAGAATGGCCATCAGAACTACATTCGAACAACTCACTTCAATGATCACACTAAATCCACAGCCATATGCATGCTAGCCCACTCCAAAGGATCATCACCACCCCAAAACCACTTGCGACTCATAACTATCTATATCGAGGTGTAAACACCATCACAAACGAGTGTACCTGTGCATGCGTCTGTAAAACAGAATCCATCAGATGGGAATGTTAACGTGCATGGACACAAGTGTCTGAAGGCGCGTCGAGACAGGGAGGGCTCAACAAGGCCAGATAGACGATGGTCCCACTATGGCAGCCCTGCATCACATAGCGCAGGGGAGGCGGATAGATTCCAAGAAGCCCTGTACATGGCAAACTCCTGTATCAAATCACCTGCCCATGCATCCATTCATCATTCCCTCATCCTGTTTAAAAACGCCTGAATATTTACTCACATAACATTCGAAATTTCCATTGAGTCTGTGCGTTATGCAGCCTGCAAAATCCACAGTGCCCCAGCCCGTAATTCCAGTGTTGTGAAGTAACATGTATTTGGGAACGTCCGGCCTCATCGCCCACGTCGCTATTGCGCATCCCAAACTATTCATATCAATCATTGCTTCCTCGCCATGGCCCCTGTCTCAAGGACATCGAACAATAGAACGTTATATTTGCAGTCAGACCTGTGGGCATCTCCTCGCGCGCTAGCTGGAAACCGAAAGCGCCGCCCTTCGAATTCCTCATTTGCAACATCACGTCGAAAAGGCATCTGTGGCCGTTTGAAATCACAAAATTAATCCATCTAGTGCGGCTGTGTGTGAAAATGGCAACTGCCTTCACCCACAAATGGGACGCCCCGCCCGTCGTTGCAACTCGGTACAGTGATGCATGAGGCCCACCGTTACTCGAGTACTACGTTCCACTGACCCTCACAAGTCTGTTCGCGACTGCAAAGATTGTATGTGAAACAATGGGACCATAGCCGAATGTACATATCAACAAATGTTACACGGCCATCGGGTACAAATACATGATTGCAATAGCAAGATGCCATTCCTCGAATTGCAGCGTTGTGTGCGGGACGTGCTCGGCCAAAGGGGAGAGCAGCTTGCACAGTGGAATGAATCACCACAGGTGGAGGCCATACAGCCTGAAAACACATAAATTGCACACCCAGTCTCCTCCCACAACCACACCACTCCGAAATGCTAACGGCAGGACTCGCGATGTTGGCCCTGGGGACCTGATAGCACTGCAAGTACTCCAACTCCAAGAAGAAGACGAACACCAACTACAACCGGCCGCACGGAGGAGACGCAGGAGGAGGAGGAGGCCAAGGCAGGGCCAGCAAGGGCCGCCAGCACAGCCACTACCACCACGCAGGCAGCCCGCAATCCCACGCCTCGAGCACATCCGTTCAACCTCACTGATGAGCAGATCCACACCCTCTACCGTTTGGACGGGACACCATAGCCGCCATTGTGGACATGACACAGGCTGACCTTGTCAGCATGATAGATAGCCCAACGCCATCCCCCCCTACTGAAGGTGGTGTCTGTACTCCACTTCCTGGCCACAGGCACCTACCAGCACACAGTCGGACAGTTGCATGGCATTCTCAGCCACTGTTCTCACGGACACTATTGCAAGTGCTCGATGCCCTCCTGCAGCACGCAGACGACTACATCTCTCTACCACGCTCGGAGCAGGAAATTACCAACACAAAAGTGGGATTCCATGCACTTGCCGGATACCGGGTTGCATTGGTGCCATCGACTGCACCCATGTGGAATTGGTCGTCCACATGCCATGGAGGCCCAGTACCGCAACCGAAAACAATTTCATTCCTGAATGTACAAATGGTGTGTGACTCCAACAGGATCATTACACATTGTTGTGCCAGATTCCCTGGATCAACCCATGATTCTATGGTCTTGAGGAACTCTACAATACCACGCTACATGGAGCGACACGCAGGGAACAGATCCTGGCTACTCGGTGAGTCTCATCATTCATGCATGATGATGTGGGGTATGTGATGCGGCAATGACCTGGCAGGAAGGGGGGGGTGTGCGTACGTAGCAATGGCATTCCACATCATACGTTTATCGTCCACATACAGGTGATGCTGGATATCCACTGAAGAGATGGCTCCTCACACCAGTCCGGAACCCACGGGACCAGCATGAGGAGGACTACAACCATGCCCACTCACGTACCCGTGTAGTCATTGAACAGGCATTCGGCCTACTGAAGACTCGTTTCCGCTGCCTCAGCAGGTCTGGCGGGGCACTCCTGTACCGCCATGAGAAGGTTGCAAAGATGGTCATGGCATGTGTCATGCTCCACAACATGTGCGTACGTAGAAATGTGCCATGCCCCCTGACGCAGAACTGCAAGCACCTGATGATGGTCATGATGAGGGTGGGGATGTGGCAGCACCTCAAGGAGTCTGCGAGGCACCGGAGGGCCGTGACATTCGTCAGCATCTCATTGATGCATGCTTCTAGCACTCACGCCTGGTGGCTGATACATGGACACGGGACTCGTGGCACTGTGTGTGTCTGGTACATGCACAATATGGACTGTACGCCTATGATGGCCTAGTACACAAAGATCATTGTCCACACATCTCATTGGTTGATCGTGCACTGTTTATGGCATATGTGATATCATGTTGAACACCCTATCGACCCGCCACCCAAGTGAGCCCAACACACCCCCTCCACCCTCCTACCTCCCCCCGAACACCAGTGTCCAAAGATGCTCATTGTCAGTGGGCTGTCGCTATTGCAAGCCCCCTCTGCGGGTATCAGGGGCACCCTGCCTGTGGAGCGCAGGTTCCTCCCAGATCTACGTTGGGGGCTGCCCTGGACGGAACTTGCAACGGATGATGTCTCTGCCTGCTCACGTCCATGCATGTCCCTAAGGGTTTGTGAGAGCTCAGTGAGCACACGGCGCACTGCGGCAAGTTCGGCACATACGTCTTTGGACGTCGCATGCAGTTCCCCCCTCAGGCTCTCGGTGCTTCTCTCCATTTGTACTCTCAGGCTCTCGGTGCTACTCTCCATTTGACTCTCAGGCTCTCGGTGCTACTCTCCATTTGTGCCCTTAGTGTCTCTGTACTTCTCTCCATTTCTGCCCTAAGTGTCTCAGTTGATGTTTCTATGTCTGCCTTAGTGCGCCCACATTCATCGGCATGGTCCTTGAGGAGCGTGGCCAGTTGCTGCTGTTGCACGATTAACTGGTCGAGGGACTGTTGCCTCTGCTGGGCCATGGCCATTTGCGGGGTGTCACAGAGGGGCTGTGACCTCATGTTGCCTTGCCACAGGGCTTGTGGGGATGGCCAGTCGTCGTCTTGTGGGTGCCCTGCGTGGTATCCTCATGTTGTACGGGATGGGACAGACAGGGGGATTGGGACAGGTCATGGATGGATCTGACTTCGACATCCCCGTCTTCTGTGTCGGAGCATGCTGCCATCAATGGGGTGTCACCTATGGTGCTGCTGCACCAGAGGCAGTGCCTTCTGTGGCATCCATTGGGGGGACCTGTGGTGGTGGTGTTGTGGGCATGCTGGCTGCTGGGTGCCTGTTGATGTTCCCTCCTTGTGCTGCCACTTGATTTGTGCTGCTGCCGTGTCTTGATGCGTGCAGTGAGGTGGAGGGTCTTGGCCGTTGGTCTTGGCCCTCTTTGCAGGTGTGCTGGTAGGGGTGTCCTGGAGCTCGTCGTTTGGATCGGACCCTGTGGTGGAGTAAAGGAGGGCGAGCGTTATTAATGGGTCTGTGGGAATTGGAATGGCAATGTATCACATGCATTGGGTGGTACCTGAGGGTGATTTGGGTCGGGGCCTTGGAGGTGCTTTCATTTGTGTGTGGAGTGAGGGTGCAGTTGTTTGGCAGCCTGCAGTTAGGGTGTGCCTGCTGCACGTGTAGTGGGTGTTTTTAGGGGTTTTTAATTATTTATGTATTTATTGTGGTTTTAACGTGCGCTATCAGGCCGATGTGTGGACGTTCTCCTGGACATGTGTTTCTGTTGCACTATGTGGACACATGGTACTTCACATGATTGGACATTGTGGATTTGGATTGTTTTATTTGGGCCACCTACCTGATTCTTCGGATGTCTGCACTCCTTTCTCCATCCCTCCGACTCCCTCTATGCTCTCCATTCCGATGGTGGAGGCACAGATTTCTTCCCAGGGGTCAACTTGATGGGTGATTCAGGACCTCCCCCGGTGGCTGTGGCAATGTTGCGGTTGGCAGAGAGTATGCTGCGGACGCGTATCCGCAGGTCGTCCCCATCGCTTTCTGCATTGCTGTGGTTGCGGGGTGCGGTCCCCACCGCACTTACCCGCTGTGCCACCAGGGCCCATATGGCCTTCTTGTTCGCAAGTGCCGTCCTGGTCATTTGCGTGGAGAAGACGCACGGCAGCATTCTCCTGGAGGGTCTCTGTTAGCACGGTGAGTTCCTCACGGGAGAAGTGGACCTGCCGCTTGCGGTCGCACGCTTTCTTCGCTACTTTTCCATTTTTCTTGGTTTCGCTAGGGTGGATGACGGGTTGGGGTGTGTCTCAGGGTAGTGTTTTTAGTGGTTGTGTGGTTTTTGTGTTTTATAGGTGTACGGCGGGATGTTTCCCGTTCCGGGCCCATGTTTTTACTTCCGTTTCCGTATATTTCCGGTCACCGTACTTTCGGTAGGCGCACACTGCGGTGTCCGCTGTGATGGGTGGCGGTATTGCACCTAGGGCGCCGTACGGCGGCGGTGTGGCCGTTTTGGGGTCATTTCCGCCATCGCGGACTTTGCACTTCCGCCATGCCGTGGTGCTCGTGCCCGATGGGTCGGAATGGGCCGCACTTTGCTCCTTCGTGCAATGGCGGAAACGCTATTTACGCTGTGGCGGTCCGGTCAGTCACTTTCCGCCAGGGTCGTAATGAGGGCCAATTGTCTATGCTTAATATGATGTGTAATGATTGATTGTGGCATTTGTAAATCACACTCACTTCTGCCGTAGTGAGTACATCCGTCGACCCACAATCAGCTTTAACCCCATTATATGCTGATAGCATGTGGAGGCAGTGTGGATGGTGGCAACAGCGGGCAGGGAGTTGCCCATCCTGACGTGTCATGTATGTGTTAGAAAATATTTGAGCCCCGCACTTAAAATGCATAGGTAACCATGATAAGCTTAGATTTATCACACAATATCCAGGCCATACTAGGGCCATTTTTAAAGTGTTCCAAAAACATTGGTCTCTACTTACACTTGATGCAGGCTGAAATTAACACATTGCCAAGCAGTCCAAAATGGAGTTCAGGAAGGTGTCCACACTCAGGCAACCCTTAGGCAATTCTTAGGCAATCCTTGGGCAATCCTTAGACAATCCTTAGCCCGGATTGTATGATACTTTAAGATATTTCAAAAGCCTGTAACCTGTCTCAATAATATGAATAAGGTTTCTATAAATGTGTTGTTATGCTTCTCATCAAGGTAACCGAAATCATGGCTGTGACGAGTTACACTACTCAAATCATTGATTGCATTAAGACAAGCAGATGCATGGTATACCTTATCGCATGTATTTGTAACTCAATATGTGTTGACAGCACCATTAGGGAATTAAGGATAGGAATGGTAGCGCACCTGTCAAGAATGACTGTACATGGGGTGGCTAACATGGATGAAGTGAGATTCCTGGGAATTGAGGGAATCTGCAGAACGTTGAGGTGGGGGATCGGGAACTTGGATTGCACCCAAGAGAGGCGCCAGCCATCTTGGATCTCAGAGCCACCAGGGAGGGTCTCCATACAGAACACAGATTCTCCCAGATAGAGAACTAGGCTGTTACTGGTTGTTGCATCTTAACATGTGCCTTGCCTAGACCTACTATTTATATATTTTTTATTATTTATTTATTTGTTTATTTCTAACGCGCCATCGCCCGCAGGCATCAGGGCGTACATATTGTGAGTGTACTTCTGTTTACAAACAGCTGTTTTATTTGGCTGTTCTCCTATTCTGTGTGCAAAATCGTATTTGTGATTTCACATGGTAATATCGCCATCATTTGGTTTCTCAGATGTTACACTCTTGTGCTACATAACATTGTTTCTATTTGTGAATATGTGGTTCTTAATATCATGAATCGCTCACGCCTTGGCAAAGCTCTGCGGGTGAACCTTGTGCCCCATGTCAGTGACGCACATATAGGGCCTGATTTATAAAAGGTTTTTTGAATGCGAAAACCCCAGTGAAAAACACTTTGTAAATCAAGGCCCTTGTGTCGATGCAAAGATTAAGAGGATTTCATTTGGGTATTTTGAGCAGTGGTAGAAGAGTGCCGAAATAAAGTAGTGGAACTGTGGTCTGGGCAGGGGAGAGGGTGGGTGGAAGCCTAGTGCAACATGTGACAAGGAGTTGCAGCCGGGGAGAGGGTAGGTGGAAGCCTAGAGCAGCATGTGACAAGGAGTTGCAGCCGGGGAGAGGGTAGGTGGAAGCCTAGTGCAGGATGTGACAAGGAGTTGCGGCCGGGGAGAGGGTAGGCGGAAGGAAGCCTAGTGCCGCATGTGACAAGGTGTTGCACCCGGGGCGAGGGTAGGCGGAAGCCTAGTGCAGCATGTGACAAGGTGTAGTGGCCGGGGAGAGGGTAGGAGGAAGCCTAGTGCAGCATGTGACAAGGTGTTGCGGCCGGGGAGAGGGTAGGCGGAAGCATAGTGCAGCATGTGATAAGGTGTAGTGACCGGGAGAGGTAGTAGGCGGAAGCCTAGTGCAGCATGTGACAAGGTGTAGTGACCGGGGAGAGGTTAGGCGGAAGCATAGTGCAGCATGTGATAAGGTGTAGTGTCCGGGGAGAGGTTAGGCGGAAGCATAGTGCAGCATGTGATAAGGTGTAGTGACCGGGGAGAGGGTAGGAGGAAGGAAGCCTAGTGCAGCATGTGATAAGGTGTAGTGTCCAGGAGAGGTTAGGCGGAAGCATAGTGCAGCATGTGATAAGGTGTAGTGACGGGGAGAGGGTAGGAGGAAGGAAGCCTAGTGCAGCATGTGATAAGGTGTAGTGTCCGGGGAGAGGTTAGGCGAAGCATAGTGCAGCATGTGATAAGGTGTAGTGACCGGGGAGAGGGTAGGAGGAAGGAAGCCTAGTGCAGCATGTGATAAGGTGTAGTGTCCGGGGAGAGGTTAGGCGGAAGCCTAGTGCAGCATGTGATAAGGTGTAGTGTCCGGGGAGAGGTTAGGCGGAAGCCTAGTGCAGCATGTGATAAGGTGTAGTGTCCGGGGAGAGGTTAGCGGAAGCCTAGTGCAGCATGTGATAAGGTGTAGTGTCCGGGGAGAGGTTAGGCGGAAGCCTAGTGCAGCATGTGATAAGGTGTAGTGTCCGGGGAGAGGTTAGGCGGAAGCATAGTGCAGCATGTGATAAGGTGTAGTGTCCGGGGAGAGGTTAGGCGGAAGCATAGTGCAGCATGTGATAAGGTGTTGCAGCCGGGGCATTGCACTAGTCTAAGTAACTAGTAAGTGAGGCTCCTATTACAACTTTACACTTACACAAGGACATAATAATAATAATAATAATAATAATAATAATAATAATAATAATAATAATAATAATAATAAATAATAATAATAATAATAATTTAGCATGTATATAGCGCTACGAACCCTCAGGTATCTGAGCGCTGCTTATTATTACCCACGGTGTGTGGTGCTCATGAATGAATGAATGGGCACATCCTCTGTATAGAATGGTGAATATGGTTGTAAAAAGTAGAGGAATGGTAAACAGAAAATAGTAGTGGAACGCCGCTCCCGACTTTTACCGCTCACTTCGATCACTAATTTTGAGTGGCAAATATTGTTTTTGAACTAACGTGGGCTATATGTGATTCTCATTGTTGCTTCGAATGTGTGGATATAGGGTGGAGTGTCCCTAGCTCCACACAGCCCTTCAGATCTTATGATCATTCATTGTGCCTGGCATCCTCGTGTTTATCCTTCCATCCTTGAAAAAGGTCCTGCAGTACCTAAGCCAATCGAATTCTACCTCCCTGCTCCTGTTTACCTTCAGTACCTGGTGCCTTGTTGCGTGTTGGTACTTGTCAGCATGGGAGCCTCGACTCTGTAGAACTCACAGACGTGCAGCTCCTGCACTGTAGAGTAGCAGCCCTTTCAAGAGTGCTGGGAGTTCTCTGCTTTCCTCAGATCTCAAAAAGAGACAGAGAAAATACCATGCTTCTCTCTAGCAGTCAATATTTAGGCCTTAGTGCCTGCTGGGGGGGATTTCACAGCGCTAGGTGCCGGAAAGAGTTACTTAGAGGCAGGAGCTTGGCACAGGTGTTTAAGGAGGACTGCAGAGCACCTAATGTCTGGGAGCACCGCCCCCTATGGGCACTAGGGCGTTTAGCACCTTAGAGAGGTCTTGGGGGGGCGGGGAGCAGGATAACAGCACAGCAAAAAATGAACTGTAAGAAGTCGTGGCTTCCCGACAGTGCTGTGTTGCCATGGTGACAACGGCGGGCTGAAGGAAGCCGCAGCGTGGGGACGCAACGTGCCACACCCCAGACGGGGCATCGTGGAGAAACAAGCCAAGGTGGGTAGTGCAGTCGAGAGTGGGCTGAGCTATCCACACCCCATCTCAGACAAACGACACAGGTGAAGTAAAGGCTGCCGGCATAAGCCCGAGAGAGCTGAGGAGGACAGGTGATGGGACGAAAGGGTTACGTGTGGTAGAGCATGAAAACATTAAATAGACGCAACTCACCAAAAGAGCATGATAGCATTTCCCACACATAACACATTTTCATGATGTCTTTGCCCAAAATATGTGCCAGTATAAAAAAACATTGTCATACTGGCTGTGCCCATACGTGTCTATGTATGCTTAGCCAATATGTTTACCTTTGAAGAACTCACTCCTGTTAGGTTTGCCAGCCAGTAAAAATGCCAGGCCAAAGTAGGAAAGTATACCCAGACTCGCTGCACCAGTGTTGGTCAGTCTAGCCACGCACTAACAAACGTTCGTATTTGGTTTATCCATCATGCACAGTAAGAATATATGATCAGACTGGCTCCACCAATGTAGGCAGTCAATCGACATACTAACTCTTATCATGTTTGTTTTTTCCTTGATGCACAGCAACATATCCATGCCACAGCAAGAATATATGGCCAGAGCTGTGCCAGAAATGTAAGCCAGTCAAGCCACATACTTATACTTATCATGTTTATTTTACTCTAGAAGCACATTAAAAATGTGATGTCACATTAAGTATATATGACCAGACTGGTGTCACCAATGTAGTCCAGTCAAGCCATGAAATAACATCTAGAACAATAGCTTTCCCCTTGATGTACAGTACACACATTCCATGCCAGTTAGAATAATTGGCCAGGCTGTCACCACCAATGTAGGCCAGGCAAGCCAAGTACTGACATTTATCCTGTTTGATTTATCCTTGATGCACAGTAAAAAATGCCATTCAGCAGTAAGAATTTATGTCCATATTGGAGCTACTAATGTAGGTCTGTCTAGTAATGGCACTTATCTTATTTATTTTATTTACTATGGCAGTTATCATGTTTGCTTTATCCTTGATGCCCACCAAAAAATGTCATACCACCAGAAGCCCACCCCCACTAAATGTAGTTGCTCACTTACCATCAGAAAAGCAGGCACACACACTCTTATTCGCAGGCATTCATACAGCATGGATTCTCTCATTCACGCCAAAGGGCTCCTCATCACCAAATAAAATACATATGGGCGGACGTACAACTGCTTAGAGGAAGGCAGCACAGTCCCCCAAATAAAGCACCAAGTGGATTGTCCCCCCTGGCTCTCAAGCGAAGGGGCAACCTGACTGAATGGAAGCATGATGTGAGTGTGCCCAGAACGGCTTGATTTCAAACCCGCAATGTGCATCTTGACTACATTTCTCATTGAGCACTTAGCACACTGAGCTATAATGCTAGCTTCTTTCCTGTCTGACACATTGGATCCAGGAAAATAAGAAATAATATCTGTCAAAAGTAAACCTCTTTCCGGGATTTGTCGTAAAGCTGCACAAAATCGTTTCCGCCTTCACAGAGGAATAATGTTTTTGGGTACCGTGATTAGGCCTTGCAGTAGAGGCATGTGTCAGAAAACAGACATTTTAGCTAACGCATTTGTTAACATGTGACGTAAAATTCACAAGTCAGCAAAACATTTTCAAGTGTTCCTTGTGTTGTCGGTAAATGCGTATAGTGATGCTAAAAAAAGCCCTTACACATTATGATCGACATACCCCCTCCTTCTGCCTGAAAAGCGCTCTGTTATATTTCTGTATTGTTGTATACCTCTGTAAAGCACTCAGTTATGCCTCAGTACTGCTGTATACCTCTGTAAAGCACTCAGTTATGCATCTATTCTGCTGTATACCTCTGTAAAGAGCTCCGTTATGCATCTGTACTGCTGTATACTTCTGTAAAGTGCCCAGTTATGCATCTGTACTGCTGTATACCTCTATGGAAAGCTCAGGTATGCATCTGTACTGTTGTATACCTCTGTAGAGTGCTCAGTTATGCATCTGCACTGCTGTACACCTCTGTAAAGTGCACAGTTATGCATCTGTACTGTTGTACACCTCTGTAAAGTACTCAGTTATGCATCTGTATGGCTGTATGCCTCTGTAAAGAGCTCAGTTATGCGTCTGTACTGCTGTATACCTCTGTAAAGCACTCAGTTATGCCTCAGTACGGCTATATACCTCTGTAAAGTGCTCAGTTATGCATCTGTACTGCTGTATACCTCTGTAAAGCACTCTGTTATGCATCTGTACTGCTGTATACCTCTGTAAAGTACTCAGTTATGCATCTGTACTGTTGTATACCTCTGTAAAGCACTCAGTTATGCATCAGTACTGCTGTATACCTCTGTAAAGCGCTCAGTTATGCATCTATTCTGCTGTATACCTCTGTAAAGCACTCCGTTATGCATCTGTACTGCTGTATACTTCTATAAAGTGCTCGTTATGCATCTGTACTGTGTATACCTCTGTAAAGTACTCAGTTATGCATCTGTACTGTGTATATCTCTGTGTAAAGCTCAGGTATGCATCTTACTGTTGTATACCTCTGCAGAGTGCTCAGTTATGCATCTACACTGCTGTACACCTCTGTAAAGCGCTCAGTTATGCATCTGTACTGCTGTATACCTCTGTAAATTACTCAGTTATGCATCTGTATGGCTGTATGCCTCTGTAAAGGCTCAGTTATGCGTCTGTTACTGCTTTATACCTCTGTAAAGCCCTCAGTTATGCACTCATACGGCTATATACCTCTGTAAAGTGCTCATTATGCATCTATACTGTTGTATACCTCTGTAGAGTGCTCAGTTATGCATCTGTACTGTTGTATACCTCTGTAAAGTGCTCCATCGTTTCTCGAAGCTAGGTCTGCTCTGAATAAATACCATAGTAATGATACTTTAAAAAAAACTAAACTGTCCTCCTTTATTTTCAGCAGATAACATTATGACAGGCATATGTGTGGAGACGTTGCGAGATCGCAAGCAGGCCGTCTCGTGAGATCTCGGCTCTGCGAGAAGCGCAAGGACCCGTGCTCTTGACAGAACGGCGGCAGAGTTCGCAGCGATCAGACCGCCCTTGCGCCGCTCCTGTACAAAGGAGCCCATTGACTTCAGGCCTCAAGGATTAAGGGGCCCAGCTTCCATTAGTGTAATACCAAGGCCATAGGAGGCCACTTGGGTGCCCTGGAAGCCTACAGTGCACCACCACTGTGCACACTCTGCCCTCAGTGAAGCAACCAGAGGGCACATGATCAGAACTGTGAGTACAGCCCTCCTCCACTCATGGACAATAGTTTATCTGCTATATTGTAATTGCCCAATAAATACAGTTAGAGGCATTACCGGCATCCTGTCATCATTTAGACCACCACATATTTGGCGACGAGGATACAAAAGACCCACGGGTCCACCATGCAAGGTGCCACACCACCACCTGCATTCCTCCCCTCACCTGGGTCCCAGCAATACCATGGATGCAGTGAGAGCCCCTTTTCTCCACGTACCTGGAGGCTGTAGGTAGCATGGGATACGCGCCTGCCAGGAAGAAGGCGATGTTGCTGAACGCAATGGGGGTCGAAGGCCAGCGCCTCTTTGCCAGTCTAAAGGCCATTCAAGTGGAGGATGAGGGCGGCGACGTTTACAAGGAGGCAATCTGCCGCATCGTGAAGAGGTTCACCAATAAGGAGAGCGTGGTGCTGCACAGGCTGAGGATCTACACTCGCAAGCAAGAGGGAAACGAGCCAGTGGATGACTACATCACCAGGATGAGGGAGCTTGCATCCCCTATGCGGTTTTGGCAAAAATGCAGAACAAATCTTCTGTGACATGCTGGTGGTTCTCACGAACTCCAGGAAAGTGCAGGACAAATTCATCCAAGAAAAGGAATTGACCCTTGACAAGGCCATCCAAATTGCCAGGGCGGAAGAAGAAACCTATAGTAGGCGCAACGAAGCGGGAAGCCACTCGCCAGTACCCGAACTTACGGCACTGCAATGGAGAGGGCGCAGTGATAAACAGGCCCGTGAAAGCCCCAGAGACAAAGGCCTTAGGCAAAAAGATGCACAAAATGCTACAGGTGTACCAGCACTAAACACATGGTGTACGATCGCGAAATGCCCCGCCAGGAACAAAGAGTGATCCAAGTGCAAACGCATAGGTCACGTGGCTCCGGCCTGCATGTGGCGGGAAAATGCTGTCTCCAGCATTGATGGCGACCGCGAGCCGAGTGAAGAAGACGAGCCTCAAGACAGACCCATGGTCATCCTGGTCAACGCCCTCCATCCCAGGAGAGAAAAGCCCCACTTCACCATTAAAGTGGACGGCATGGAAACACGCGTCATGGCCAACTCAGGCTCAGATCTCACCATCCTTCCCATCAACACGTACAAGGAGATATGATGGAACAAGACAGTGTGGAAATTAGAACAACCAGACAAAAGCCGACGGTTTTCAGAGGCGCAACTGTCCATCTACTCGGCTACATCAGAGCTCAAATCAAGTTCAAAGGTAGGTCCACCACCACCAAGGTGTACTTCTCGTCCAAAGGCCCTGCCATGCTTGGATGGGATGATCAACACAGGCTCAGTATAAGACTGGACCCCAGCACCCCGGAACAGGTACTCATGGTCTCTTCAGGAGCAGCGCCAAATTTTAGAGGAGCTTTTCCAGGCCTGTTTTCCGAAACCCTGGGGAAAGTGAGGAACGATGTCCACAAAATCTGCCTAAAACCGAATGCAATGCCGGTGAAACACAAAGTCAGACCAGTACTCACTACGGCGAGACCAGCGTTAGAAGCCCACCTGCGGAAGATGGTCGAGGAAGATACCATCGAAACAGTGGAATCCTCGGAGTGGTTGAGCCCAGTGGTCCTGGTTAAGAGGAAATCTTGGAACAACCTCAGAATATGCATCGACCTAAGAAGTCTGAACCTAGAGGTCATTACTGATAGTTTTCCGCTCCCCAGCATCAGCAAAATTGTGCTCATGATGAAAGAAGCGGCAGTCTTCTCGAAGCTGGACATGCGTGACACTTACCACCAGATAGCATTACACAAAGCTTTGCGACCCCTAACGGCCTTCATCACCCCATTTGGCACATTCCAATATACCCGTATGCTGTTTGGGTTGTCTCTGGCAGCATCCGCATTCCAGAGGATGATGAGCTCACTATTAAAGGGAATCACGAACATTTCCTACTTTCAGGATGATATCCTTGTGTATGCCAAGGACACTGAGACCCATGACAAGGCACTCACGGCAGTCTTGAGCAAGCTTCAAGAAACAGGTGTCCATCTACACCACGAGAAATGTGTTTTAGGAGTGAGAAAGGTAGAGTACCTTGGGTACCTCATTTCAAAGGAAGGGGTGAGCACAAGAAGAACCTACTGGAGTCCAAAACAAACACCCAGGCCCGATGTCTAAAGAGGAATTACGCTTGTTCCTGGGCCTCACGGAGTACTATGCAAAATTTGTCCCGAGGTTCTCTGAAACCACATCCCCCATGAGGGAACTCCTGAAGAAGGGCGCAACCTATGCCTGGGGGCCCCAGCAGGATGAAGCTTTCACTGAAATCAAAAGAAGGATCCTTCACGCATCTTGTTTGAAACCGTTCAACCCTGAATGGGACACCTGCATCACAACGGACACCAGCGCGTACGGGTTAGGGGCCACACTAACCCAGAAGAAGGGTGACACAGAGAACATTGTAGCATTTGCGTCGACAGCCTTATCTTCAGAGGAGAAAAATTACTCCACCACAGAAAAAGAGATGCTGGCATGTGCCTGAGTCATCGACTACTTCAGATCTTACGTTTGGGGCACGAAATTTCGATTGGTCACCGACCACAAGCCCCTCATCCACATGCTAAGCCCAGGCGGCACCAAGACTGCCACCCCGAGGTTGGCCAGGATCACTGCAAAGCTTCAAGAGTATACTTATGAGATAGCCCACATTGCCGGCTGGAAGAACGCACAAGCGGACTACATGTCCAGGCTCTTGAACCAAAGCACCACTGGGACCACATTCCTTGAGGATAAGTGTGTCGTGGCCTCCATAAGTGACTTGCGGAATGGCGAGTACATGGACCTGAGTGAGCGCCACTGGCAGGAGGAGTACGAGCTTGACCATGCTCTACGGCGCATAGCAGCCTGGGTCCATGATGGGTGGCCCAATGAAAGAGCAATCCCTGAGGGTCTACGTCCTACTGGAAAGTGAGCGATGAAATCACCGACATGAACGGCCTCATTCTGAGAGGCGACCAAGTCATCCCACCCGGCGGCATCCGCCACAGCGATACTTTGCAGAGCATACTCAGGCCATCTGGGGTGCAACATGACCAGGCGTAGGATACGCGATGCCTATTGGTGGCCCGGCATGGACCAGGACATACGGCAAATGGTTGAGAGATTCCACGAATGCATGAACAGCGACAAGCGCCTGTCGGTGAGACAAGCCCCCATGCTTCCTACCGAAGTCCCAAAGCGGTGTCGTGCAAATTAGGGTTGGACATCATCGGGCCCTGGACAGCATGTCCCCAGAACACAAATATGGGATAGTCGTGGTCAATTACTTCTGGGTAGAAGTTGAACTCACCTCGGACATAACCACGAGCGATGTAGTTTTTCGCATGCAGCCAAACAAAGAAGCCATGAAGGCTCAAGGGGACACACACAGAGCCGCCCGCCACACAGAGGATAACCAAGGCGACCTGGTGAAGATATGCCTTCCCCTTAAAGACACCAGGACCGGCTCCAAATACAGTAGTCCCATAGAAGTCATTGTTATGCTGGAAATGCATCGGAGGGACAGGGCCTCCGTATCCTTGTCCTTTACTGCTTTTTATTGTGTGTTCTGTTGGTTTTCCACGCAGGAGTTCATGTGGGACTCCTGGCGGTGCAGCTCTCTTTCTTTTGGTTTGGTGAACTTACCCGTGGGTTACCCTTATGGCACCCATGGGTGGGGGTACTACCCTGTGCCCCTAGTGTATGTTTATGGGCACCTGTGGGTGGCCCGCAGAGCAGGGTATGGGCTGGTGGCAGCTCCATGTTGAATTCGACAGGTGCGCGGTGTATCCTCCATTTTGGGATACCCTGGCCCTGACGTTGGAATCAGTTGATTCCTGATGGAAAACAAGATGGCCCCGGTGGCCTCTTGCTTTCTATTACCCATTACCTTGTTTTCCCAAAGTCCTGGGAAGCCCTGATTCTGTCCCTTCCCCCTGACTGGCTGTTGGGTGGCAGTGCCATATATGGTGTTGTTGTGAAGGCCCGGACAGACTGGCTGGAGCCTTCCCAGTGAAGTATGTTGTGGGTACCTCCTGTGGGTGGGACCTGGGTGAATAGAGTGTGTGACGAATATGCATTCTGTGTTGTGGATGTCTAGTATCTGGTGGTTGACACAATGACTGAGACAGGCCTGCCCGAAACCGGTATGAATGCAGCTTGGAGTGTTGAATGGCTCGGTACTTGTCCCAATACACATAACTTGTTGTGAGTGTCTGGAGAGAAGTGAATGGCCTGAATACCTTGTGTGCCTCATTGGCTGCCTGCCTGCATGAATGCCCGTAGTCGTGATTGGATGCTTGAGTGTGACCCAGCGGAATGAATGGGAGATCAACAGTATATCTGGAGACCTCTCACTGCTAGGAATCGTGTTCAGAAGCTGAAGTCCACTACGACGAGTAACTGGAGTAACTGACGCTTGACCTTGAAGCCCTGCTGGACGAGAAGAAGTGCTGTGGCTCTTCTTCACAATCTGAAAGCTGCTGTGCCTCCAAGGACTGACCCAGAGAGGACCTGGTAAGGCGACCTCTTCCCGAGCTACGAGGGACCATCGTGCACAGCTGATCTTTGCCAACGCTCCCTGGTAGACAGACCTACGACAGGCTGCCGACCCGATATGGGGACTGCTGCGGAACTCCAAGGAGAAGCACTTGGACTGTTGTCCGCCACTGTCGACGACAGCCATCGCCGACCGGAGCCGCCGTGCTCCCGTTTGCCTAAGAACTTCCATTGATCATCGGACGCTCTCGCCTGCATCGTCATCCGCTTGTCTCCCGCTAGAGAAGGCCCGACCGTTGACGTGCCGAGGAGTATCCAACGGTGGGTTTCCCGCCACCTAAAGACCACAGAGACGCCGACGACTCGATGCCCTTGCTGGGCCACAGTTCTTCATCATCTCTTTGCGGTCCAGAACTATCGTCACTGAGGTGCCCTGCACGCCTCTTCCTTGCAGGGCGCCAACGCTCTGTCGTCGACGAGCACCGCTAGGTACGAAGCTGCCACTTCCCTGCCGTAGTTCGCCCTGTTCACCGTCGGACGTTCGACGACCTGTGACTCCCGCCTTAAATGGAGGGCACTCAAGAAGGGCTGTCGATTCCTCGACACTGAACGCCGTCGACACCTCTCGACGATCCGTGACTCCTGCCTTAAAGGGAGTCACTCAAGATGGACCGGTCGACGCATCGTCGGAGAACTCTACTCCACCCGGTACATTGGGGGGTAAAACCTTAATAGGAAGAAGTGAGACTATTGAACATATGGACTGGGCTTGTGCTATATATCTTTATTTACAGGTTGCCCAGGTGGGGGCTCTCCACACAGAACTGTGCCTCGTGGTAGGGGTCAGTATTCTGCCTACTGTTTCAACCATCTTGCGTTCCTTCCTATCTCTATTGCTGGATTCCTCATTATTAATCTGTGTGACATTTTAACCGTACAGTTGATGCACTTCAATGAGATTTGATAACATTGGTGGTACCACTTTAGAATTGTATATATTTATCATTATTGACTTCCGAGTACAAAGTGCGTTATTGTGATCGTGTACATACCTTTGAATATTAATTATATAAAGACTGTTTTCAGTAATACAGTGTGTGGACATTCCGTTGTGGGGGTTCGGGGACTACACCGTACTTAAGAACCAGCCTGCATCACCTCCTGAGAAGGTAGGCCTTGATTGCTCGTCCATTGCTACCTTATAGAGAATCTTGGCTGGGGTCTTCTGTACCTCTCCTCTACCATATAGAGAGCAGAAGTACAGACACCCCCTACCAGTCTTTACACTGCCATTGCGAAGGGGTCCAACCACATCTGCACCAGCGACGGAAGGAAATGGAATCTATAAAGGGTGGCTATGTACCGCTGTGACTTGAACGGTACCCTTGGCTGAGTCTCCCCTGTGCACACGCTCTCCTCACCTGAGCTTTCCGAGTCGATGGTATCTTGCAGGCCTCGACGTGCCAGGTAGTCTCTCTCCTTTTTCTGGTGCGTGGGCTTGTCACGGAGAGAAGCCACTGTGGCCGCTGGGTACGAATAGCGGCACAGTGACCTCCTTTCCGGAATCAAGCCAGAAAATACAGGGAAAAACCTCTGATAAGAGGTGTCAAGACTTGTCTCAGAAGGCCAGTTGTTCACAGATGAAGAAGGAAGCGGAGGATCTCCAACACTGAGGTAGTGGCCCTGAAAACGTCCAAGTCCAATGGTAGCACTAGGCCATAAGAGCAGGCGGAGAAGGCAGCAACTGACGGCTGAGGTGGAGGTAGCAAATCTTCCAAGAAAGCACTGCGGGGAAGCACGGGAGAAAACCCCACGCTGTCTGGACCCAAAAGAGCAAGGGAAAGAAAGAGGGTGAGAGAGAGAGAGAGAGAGAGAGAGAGAGAGAGAGAGAGAGAGATAGAGACCCGGCCGGAGAAAAAGG